>VJMY01000131.1:0-141002 GCA_009869795.1 Neelides sp. FZ-2019
CTACGATTTTGGTGCAAAGGGGACGGCATGGAAAAATAGGGAGTAAACAAATAAGTTCAGCTTTTATTGAGGGGGAGGGGTCAGCTTCCAAAGGAGGAGCATATATCATTCAAAATCGTAACAAATATAAAATAAAGACACTTTAACTACATTTCTTTCCTTTGCAAATTAGTAAACATTTACCACTGGTTATTAAATTAAAACTTAAAATCATGAACATTGATCAAAATTGATTTGTTTGGTCAAAAAGGAAAATGATAAAAACGCATGAATAAGAGGATAAGGATCAAGGTAAATATAATTTTTCCAGCTGTTTCAGGCTTATAAACAATATTTAGCACAAACCTAGAAAAATAAATATGCTCAAGATAAAACAGCTGCGTTACAAAGCAAGAAGAGGTGAATCCAGGATATAGTCTTGGGGAGTCAAAAACCCTTTGGGGTCAGGAACCTATAAAAATCGAATTTTATAAGGTAAAAATCGATTTTTATGGGTAAAAATTTAAATTTTTATGACTTTAGTTTAATTTAGTCATTTTGTAAAAATTTTTGCTACCTTGTGGGGTCAACTGACCCCATTGACCCCCCTGGATCCGCGCCTGATAGGAAGAGAAATCAAATTAGTTTTTCATTTTGATCTCCGTCGAAAAATTATTGCGTGGCAAGTAAAATTGCCATATGCACATGGAGGAAGAACCAGGAGACGAAGAGGATGAGTGAGAAAGGTTATGCACCTCGCAGACTCCCATAGGGAAACAAACTTTCTGCATTTCTATTATAGTATTCTGCGCCTTCGGGAAAAAGCAGACGATGCTCCAAGTTCTCCTCCGCATCTTCTCCAATGTTCTCAATGAGTCTTCCTGAGTTGGCAAGTGAGAAGGAACGGCGGTTTTCAACTTTTCGTCTACTCACGCTCGCCTGATGAATTCTTCCCAAATTAGCAACTTAACTTTGCCAAAAACTGAGGAGGGACTGCGGAAAAGTAGTTGGACTTTACTAAGAATCACGACGCGTGATTCAGGAACTTGTGGTGACATGATTATCTCCTTCACCTATAACTCTAAAAAGATTTATAGTCTTAATTCCCATACTCTACTTGCTCTTTTTTCCACTACCTATCACCTTCCTGTATGCCTTCATATTACGTCATTCTATTTACTAATTATATACATCCTTATTTATCAAAGCTCTAACTAGGCACAAGAACCCCAATAGTCGACATTTCTTCTAAGCTATATGTCTACACATATATTTCTCACTTCATCAAAAGGAAGATACATTTTTCCTAGTCCTAAGAATTTCATTCAATTCTAACATGCTCACTCAATTTTCCTACTCTTCACTTGTATTCGTATAAATAAGAAAAGCAATTATCCTTTATACTACGATGCCATCCACCGCTCACAATCACATCCTTCAGTGTTAATGACAGACGAAGTTGCAATTACCTTACACTCAAATTGTCGACAGCCCAAATGAACTCCATGAGGACGGAAGTTGACCTAAACAATCCAAGTGCACCTTTTTTATTTATTCGGTATGCGAGAAAAAACTAAAAACAAGCACCAAGTCCTTAGGATTCTACGTTGTATCTCAGAGCCGGTTCATATGATTGTAATGCTAAAAGCATTGTAAGATCACATTTTCAACCGTTAATTGTCAGTAGAATAAGACGAAGAAAGCATTATATTTAACCAAATGTTCGTACTTATACTACTTATACATTTAGCACAGATATGAAGAAGGTCTTTGTGACTTTTAGGCTAATCCATTCTCAAGCAAACTACGACGTCCCTTGTCCTAAATTCAATCTCTTCCAATTTTCTGAGGATATTTAAGGGAACAAATAAATAGTGATGTTACTAGAAAAGATATATCCTTTATACATACTCACAAGTGCCAATATTAATGATACCCTAGAGTCTAATAAATACACGCTAACCTATAAAGTGCAGACTTTGCAGAAATACAAGGATACTCTTTTGCACACACTTAATACTGTGAATGGCGTTTAGAAAAACAAACTTTTTGGTTTGAGAGAGTATAAAAAGGAATTCTACTACATTAGTAAACTTATTAATTCTTGCATGCTACGGCACAGTGGACCTTTGTTATATTTTTGTTTCGCTTCTCACTCCTCACCATTATAATACCCAAATGTTGTAAATGAAACATGAAAAATAAATTCATTGTCAAACGGATAATTTAGGTCAGTCGGATAAGTAAAACTAGTACATTTTACAACACATACATATGACTCTATGTATGTACATACATTAAACATTGCTTTAGTACATACGAACTATTACACAAGAGATGCATTTAGAAATACGTCCTTGAATAGAAGGAAAACTAACTGGAATGCAAAAATAAGGCTTGAACACATCTCTACTTAGCCCGGCGTCTCATTCATTTATTAAAATTGAAAACAAGGATAAATTTTCCTATTTCCAAATACTATCTATTTTAATGTGTATTTAAATTATTTAATATGATTATAAACATTAACCCATTAAAATATTCTGCAAACTCTTTTCTAGACATATGTAAAAACCCATATTCACATTGAATCACAAGCTGTCTGGAATGAAAGTTGTAAATATGAAAAGTGCAAATTCAGAATTTTGAGTCCATATAAAGTCATTGAGCAGATAGTAGAGTGTAAATAAAATAAAAAAATCCGTTTCCTAATTCAGATTAAGCGTCTCTCCTTCTGAGGTTGTCTGTCTGCTAGAGAGTGAGTGGGAATAATGCGAAATGTTGGAATAGTAAATATGGGCGAATGATGCATCCTGAATTTAAAATAGTTCCATTAGCTCAGAATAGCCTTCGTCATATGATAGCTGGATATCTGAAGGTGTGTCAATCGTCCGATCTCATTTTCCCGCAAGACTCGCTGTCGGCCTTGATTCATCATCCGAAATTCTCCTATGCTCGAACGAGGAGCCGACGTAGAAGACAGCAATAATACTTTATCATCCCAATGACCTTTCTTATCTATCATTTTCAGACATACATATAGCATGAGAGCATATGAAATAGGATTCAATGGGAATACACTTTGTATTTCATTTTATTAATCTCTGTATATTTTTATCTTCCTCCTCTCCTAAATGCGTATTCGTTTATGTTCATGTTCGCAATGATGATGGAGATTCAGTTCAAGACGCGATTCATCACTTTTCTAGCTAATCTCTCAAAGTTTACATACAACATCCTCCTTAAATAATTAAAATACGATTCCTCTATTTAGGAACATTGCTAAAGGTTAAATGCTTTCTAATAAATCTCAATGTTAATGGGATATGTCATGTATTTTTTCACATTTGAAATTCCAATGAAATGACGTTTTTACTGGAAATTTTAAAAGATTACAAAGGCTTTTTGTGAATTTAAATTAAGTAAACGTCATTCAACAAGAAAATGTTTAATTAGCAGATAAAAAATAATTGAAATGTGAATGAATGATTTAAAAATTCCTGACGTGTCATGTCATTTCCTTCTTATAACAAATGCTATTTAATCAAATTGACCATACACGTTCTAAATACGTACTAAACAAAGTAAATAAATGTTCATCTTAATCTGATTAATTTAAATCCTAAACCTTTTCAAATATCTTTAAAATTGACCATCCAATTAATACAATACAATATAGAATGTGCAAAATATAAAATCAGTTTTGTATATCTTAATATTCTATGTAGTAGAAGACAAAAATAATAGGAAATTAAAAATATACAAACACACTTTGATTAGAACTAACGATAAGAATAAGTTATTACTTTATATGCTATGAGATTTTAAACTAATATTAATGCGTGCAGGCTTATATCAAAGAATCTAATCTGTGCTAAATTGTTTGTCTCCTCATACCATTGCGAAATTGCATATCAAATTATGGAAATGCGTTTATTGAGAATATGAGAAGTGGAGACGAAATGATTCTTTAATCTTAATTTAATTGAGTTGTAATTATTTCTCGTCGGCCGTGTTGGCTCCTTCATGTCCACAAGGAGCAACTTTCTTTACAACTCTCCAAATTAGATTAATGGAAGTGAACCCTTGGACTGTCAATAATTGCAAACCTCCACATTGACTTCGTCAAATTGATCTATTAACAACTTCCTTCTTCTTCTTGCTGTTTCTAACGCAGTGCATTTTATGGCGAGGTCAAAATGTTGTGCGAATGCACATCCCACTCAAATCACATCCTCGGTTTCTCTTACTATTAAAATATATTTATTGTTAATGTATTTATCACATGCTAGCAGCACATACACTTACCCACAAACAGATGTATTGCTAGCAGCTTTGGATAAATACAAATGTTGTACTACTTTTATTTAACTTATGGTTTTTGATTTGGGTTAGTTTCTCTTCTTCGAATCACAAATTAGAATGAAAATGATTGTGAATTAAATAACAAGTCAATTTTATTTCAGATAAACACATCATTGTAAATTAATGTCAACATAATCATCTTGATTTCCATATTGGGACCAAGCAATCTGATCCACATGCCATTTGACAACATTTTCTTTCGCCAATGCAATCATAGTCATCTCGACAGTAATGGAAATCTTCAGGGGCCAAACTGCACATTTCGTTCTCGTTTTCGGGTGGACACTCGTTTGGCTTAGAAGGCATTGACATCTCTCTTGGCTCTTTACATTGGAGACCACAAACGTCTCCGCAGCAAAGCTGATTTCCCTCACATTTATTGTCACTATCACAGGAATCTTCTTGCCCAATCAGCTCGCAAAGAATTTTTGTCATTCCGAATTCAGGGCAAAATCCCTCTTTAGTTCTGACAACATCCTTTGATGCAACTTTGCTCCTAGACGCTGCTGGAATCTCAGTTGGAATTTCTATTGGAATCTCAGTCGTGAATTCTATTTAACACAAGGATAAAGTTTAATTTACATTTGATTTAATATGAAAGTATTTGTCATTTAATGAAAGATAATTAGTGTAAACAAACCAGCGGAATTAAGAAATATTTGAATAATAACAGTAAATATGAGTTGAGATATCATTTGGAGTCAACGGTCAACAAATAAGGATGAATTAAAACTAATTCCTTTATCCTCAAGCAGGTATTTATATAGTTGGAAATCAAATAATACAATTTCCACAGCTAACAATTCCCTATGCCCTGAACTACCTCAACTCCAACATCGTTCACGTATTAGAACAAGAAAATCAAGACTTATAGCAATCAAGAATATTACTTTGCTTAAATCCATCTTACTGTTTATTTCAAATTCTCTCGACCGGTCTTGGGGTCAAGTTTCTAATCGCTTTCATAATTATATATTTAAATGTTCTTAATTACAAATTTCAACGAATCTCAATCAATTCGCTCTAAACAAACATGATGTCAAAAAGGTTACAACTAGGTCATTAGCTAAAAAATGTGGGTGAAAGTGCAATAGACGTTTTATAACAACAACATACACAATTTTTAAAAAGTAATTTCCCTCTGAAATGTATGGCATATGATGAGCTACTATGTTTAGGTCCATTACATCCTTACGCTGATAATTTGATAAATATACTTTGAGTCTATAATTTATTTATGTAAAGAAACGCAATGAATCCTTAAACCGCAAACACAAACAAAATAGAGCAATGCCCACCTGTGCCCATGTCGTAACGAGATAAGCTCTAATATATTGCTCAGGAAATGACAAAAAGTGGTAGTGTGGAAGATAGATAAAGGTTCAATCTTGAACGAGTTGGGACATGAGTTTGAATTGAAAATATGAGAATATTTAACAATACTGTAGCTCCTTAAACATTCTATTGGGTATTTCATGCATGAGCAAGTGTATTAGAGGTAGTAAACATCGTGTGTGTGGATGTTGATGTCCTTCCGATCTAATGTTGGGCAAAAGAAGGTAAAATGTGTGCCTCCTCCCAAACAACCCACATGGTAATGATGAAGGAATAATGACTCGTCTCGAGGTCAACGAATGTTCTTGCCAGGGGCTTCGGATACTCATCACGAATTGGAGTAGGAAATTGTTGATGTTCGAGAGGAAGGGCCTTCAATCTTTTTCCCCTTCCGCACTACCCTTCATATTACATGAGGAGGGAAAAAAGAGCCATTTCATAATAATAAGAATACTTTTATGCATGAAGGAGCAAGAGAGTCTTACAACATCCATTAAATAGCATTATTATTCTTGTTCCTTTTTCCCTCTCTCAACTTCCAGTTTTTCCAAAGCCACTACCACGATCAAGCATACATAATTTCTTAATTATCTAATCACAATAGAATGTATTCCGACTTTGATGAATCCTCGCATTTAGCTCCAAAAAACCCTTTTTTAATAAACGTACTTGAAATGTGAAGTGGGGTCTTTTCTCTCATAATCTAAAAAGTACATTATTGTTGATTGCAAAATCCTCAAGAGAGAGTTTTGGCAAATTAGCAGTAGAAAGTGAAGTAGTTCTTGAATACTATGCACTATGCATAGTACTATTTAGTACCTAGGTATAATTAATTGAAATAGATTAACGCTTTAAATGTTTTGAATGTGTATGATCTCTTGTCTTATAGTCGAGTCAAGTTGATGAAAAGAGATATTTATTATTGTATAAAAGACCGAAAATTTAATACTTAATTATATATGCTTAATAAAGCAAATTCCAATTCAACTGCTAAATCTATCCATTTGAGTAGTTTTACAAGCTAATGTCTCGAGACCTTAATGGGAACATTGGAATTCATCCGCTGAATTCCAACTCATAAAGCTCATCTTCGATAATTTGCAAAGTTATCTAACTAGGAAATATAAGGAAGCTGACAAGGCAATATAATGTTGAGTGGAAAGTACAGAATAGAATCTGTATAGAGATAGTTTGTGTGTTATTTACATAAATACCGGTACATTCATACCTTTTATACTTATTACCTTGCTTAAATAAAATCAATGCCTATAAGTTCACGAGTTCTCAAATTTTTTCTTTATATAAAGTCGATAAAAGAGATATACTGTAGCGATATCATAGCGAATGAAAGCATTCAATTTTTAATCCTAGTTATCTCTTGTATTTTCCTATTCCTGAATATCTAAACGGGAATTTCCATATTATACCTTTATCCTTCATTTATCTCATATGGGATATCCAATTTTATGCATTTGACAATTTGGAAAGCCCAAAAACTTAAAAGCTTTCAATTTTTCATTTCCTATTTTTGACCTTTCTTTAAAACCCCAAGAAGATACCCTCTAAAATGATCGAGCATGTCTCAAGCTTATGGCGCGTATAATAAATATTACTAGGTATACTTCATCACCCCAATGAATAAATCATACCTAAAATATACATCTGAATAGAGTACGACTATTACATATGCCAAAGTCTCATTCCTTAAAATGACTTAATTGTATGTAGGTTTTATAATAATCCAGGAATAAGATGTATTTTAAATACACTATACATCCCTAATTCAAATGATCTACTTTCAATTCAAAGGCAATTTAAAACATTTGAAGACTTGATTAAAGATTCAGTAATAAAAAGTATTCAATATTGCACGTCAAAACAAATCGCCTCATTTCGTTCGTCAATATTTTTTTTATAAACAAACATTAATGATTCATATCTTTATCAAACCTTCTATTTATTATTATTTCCTTTATATGTCTTTGTAAATATATTCTTTGAATGATAAACGAGACGCATTTAGGGCTCAGATGAAAACAAAAAGGTAATGATGAATGTTGAAAGGGAAGCGAACGTCGAGGAGTTGAACATGAGTCGTGAAGTCGTCATTCAAAATTCAAATCCGCCGATAAGAAAATGATTATATTTATTAATAGGGGAGCCTTCGGAGAGGGTCTTGGACAAAAGACTAAAGTCACAACTTGAGTCTCATTTCTTCTTTGGTCTTCTTCCTCTCCAGATCTCCGAATCACCAGCGTATTCAATTCCTCCGAGGAATCCAAATTAGTTGTAAGAAAACTCGGATAGTTTCGTCATCTTCTTGGGAGACTGAGGATAAGGAGAAGGCATGAGTGAGTCAGAGAGTGCGGGTGTGTGGGAGTCGTCGTTGGAGGTGACGTGCCGTCCTGTTGTTGAGGAGGAGGAAGGGGAAAATGCAACGTGTAGTGAGGAAGCGAGATCATTGGCGTGGGGATCTTCTCCCTATAAATTCTCGGCTGGGTGCGAAGCTCCAACCCAGTCTCGACTCCTTCGTCTTCTCCAGCTCATCTGGCTATTCGTTTCCCGAGCTGTGGTTGAATACCACAGTTGGGCAGTCAACCTACTCGCCTTCATTGTCGCGCTCATCAAGTCCAAAATGACTATCGAAGTGTCTGGAATCGTAGAGACAATTGACATCGCGGCTCTCCGAATCGACCCATTGGCCCTCAACGATCAATTGGACTTTATCCTCGAGTCCAACTACTCCCTGTGTCTCGGAGACGAAGACCCGCTCTTTGAAGAAGCCGAAGAGGAAGAAGATGTGAAAGAAGAACGACGAGATTCAAGTGATTCGTCCGATGTGTCCTCGACCGACGGGGCATCGTCAGACGATTTGCCCGAAATACCCGATGAACTCGCTGAGCGAATCATCACCCAAGTCGAGTCCATGTTTTCGGATGAGCATTTGGCAAAAGACGGATTTCTGCTCAAACATGTGCGAAGGAGGTCAGACGGGTTCGTGTCGCTCAAGCTCGTGGCGGGGCTGAGGAAAGTTAAGCAAATTTCTCGTGAGTTCCCTATGGTCCTCGCGGCTCTCAGGAAGTCCGAGAAGTTGGAAGTGAATTGGGAAGGAACGAAGATCCGCAGATTGGACGCATTGACTCCTCTTCTCAAATCCCTCCCGACCACTTCCCAAACGAAAGAAGTAGAGAAGAAGACTCCCAAGACGGTTTCCGCTCCAACTCGGTAAGTCTGTTTGGGAATTCTTTCACTCCAGACAGTGGAGTCGTTACTCTCCTGACCTACAATATTCCCTTCCTCTTTCCTAAATCCTCATTCTCTTGAAAGTGGCTAAGTGGATCAGTCTCTAACGAATTCATTCTCTTCCAGAGTACCAACAACTGGTGGGAATCAAAAGAAGGTGAATCCGCCAGCGAGGAATCAACATTACTATCATCGTTCCAATTCGCCGACGTATGGGAGCTATTCATCTGGGGCTGAGAATTCTGATGATTCCTATTTCCCTCAAACCTACGCTCATCCGCAACAGCAGAATAAAAACTATTATGGTAATAACAAGAACAACCAGCAGCAGCAACAGCAGAAACGACAACCGAACAACTACAATACCAACATAAGCAACAGGTAGAATACACTATATCTCATTTTACATTCAACTTCCCCTTATGTTATAAATACCAATAAAATATCCTTGAATATTCCTCCAATTCAATTTCAATTATTTGGACTTTCCCTTGAATAGCCTATTCAATCTGATAATTATGAAAATGAATATGCATGTTCGGAACATTCAAGCCTAGTCAAATAGTTTATAAAAGATCTATTTACGAATTTGACTGAATAGAATGCCATTATCGCATTTTGCCCATTTGACTGAAGGTGAATGGGAGATTAAAATTAATATTTAATTTCTCTTTGTATTTCCAGTTGGCAGACTACTAACGGTGGGACGACAAAGCAAGCTTGTTCAGAAGTAGTTCGTCGCCGTGGAGGATCTCTGCCTATTCCGGTCGGAAAGCAGCACCGTGGAAGTCTCTCGCTCAGTCCACACTCTCCACCGAATGGGCCATCAAAAGTTGGAGATTTTGGAGGACGGCCAAAGTCCCACAGTTACTGCGAAGGAGCAGAGTCAATGATCAGCCCTTGGCTCCAACGGAGACAAGCAGCGTGGAGGAATTCAGAAGGTTCCCTCACCCTGTCCGGCGTCATTCGCCAGCCTCGTGGTCCTGACGGGACAAAGGGATTTGCCCCTAGAACTCCGATCCCCATTGCCGTGCCCTAAGAGATCGAATTTTCTTCTGTATTACCATTACCACCTAATTGCTCTCCAATTTATACACTTTAACTTTGTTCGTATTGAAATATGTTTTACGAGTCAAATGTAACTTATTTTTTGTGATCTGATATCTTATAAACTACATCTTACTTATATGATTACTCATATTAATATATTATTTATCCAGCTATATGATAGTACACGTGTTGATGTTCAGGTGTACGAGTGTTGTTCAATTCTTCTTTGCTTATATTTATCTTTCAATACTTCTCCAACGGGCAATTCGTGTCCTTTAATTTATTACGCTACCGTCGATTCTGCGGTAAAAAATATATCTTGATGTTGTTTAGTCAATTACTTCTTAATTTACTATTTAATGCTTCGAGCATTTTCTATGATTTATGACGAATCATATTTATTATGAATAATTTCAATGAATAAATAATGAAACTTTTTAAATTTCAAGCCATTGTCCATTCATTTACCAATTGACCTAAAATATTTTGCATTTGTATTTTAAATTATTCAACATTTGAGATTCATTTGATTTATGGAGAAATCATAATACCCTAAACGAATTAATTAATTAATATATTATTATACAAGTAAAACATGAGTAAATTGAATAGATTATGAATACTGCGTTAATTCATGAAATAAGAACATTATGCTATAAAAATACTTTTTTTTAAACAAACTGATTTAATAAAACAAACACCTTTGATGGAACGTAAATAGCTTTCTAAACTACAAAATTGTTATTATTTACAGTGGAGATTACACCTGGTCGGGCTTGGAATTATTGCTAAAATTTTATTATTAAACACGGAAATTGCACACACATACTTTTTATGGTATGTAATCTTTGATTACATGTTAC
The DNA here is from genome assembly GCA_009869795.1 of Neelides sp. FZ-2019. Taxonomy (NCBI): domain Eukaryota; kingdom Metazoa; phylum Arthropoda; class Collembola; order Neelipleona; family Neelidae; genus Neelides; species Neelides sp. FZ-2019. The sequence continues at coordinate 10,836 of VJMY01000131.1, forward strand.
ATTAAACCAACAATGTGCTAATAAATCATACAACCTTAAAATATACATGCTAATTACTAAAGTAGGTATCAAACTAAGCATAAATGTTTACATTATCTCATTCACAAAACATCCAAATGTACGATTATTAATTTTATTATTATTTAACAGACATTTTAAATAAGCTACATTGTTCACCGAAATGTGAGGTTATTAAAGGTATTTCATATTTTGACGGAGCGGAGTAAGTAAATGTAAAATCGTATAAAATCCTAAGCTAATGACAATGACGCATAAGATATAACAATTATAATATCAAACGAGCAAAGTGCAACGCTATCATCCTAGTAGTTATTTTAACACAGGATGAATATTTTTTAAGTGTTACTAAATAGTCTAAAATATTATAAGCATGTACTTCAGTAGCTCGATTTAAAAAGTTTGCCAATTTAATATAAAATGGTTTGTGAATTAAAGTTCAGTGGTTTTCTTGGAGTTGTACAGCTCTTTCTTTTCTTTGAAATGAACGTTCTCATTGGATCGTGAGCTAATGCTCAGGACTCCATCATCATCGTCGGACCTTTTAACGAAAATTTCTTATATTTCATAAAAACATCGCATTCTATAATGTAAATAATTTGGATCAAAAAGTCATGCCAAGTTAATACCTTTCATAAATAGGATTTGTTATTGTTGGATCAGCCTTTTCAACCGACACGGAATGTTTCTGGAATGTTTTAAGAATTGGTGTCCTCACCGACGAAGAGCTTTGTTCAGCTCCAGAGTAATTTAATATGTCACTCGACGGCCTCGTTCCTTCCGTGTGACAACTTGGACTCAAACTTCGTCCTAAATAAATAATTAGAAGCATGTAATTAATAACGTTCAACTAACAAACTAAAAAGTTATTTCCATTAATATCATTCATACAACTAACTAAAATTAAAATTTAGATTTTTTGATATTTACCCAAAATATTATTTTGCGACAAGTATCCAACAGATGAATCAATATTATACACATGATTTCGTGTTAGATTCAAATCCATTTGCATATCATGATCGATTTCTCCCTCATCTGCGTTTACTCTCATTTGCAGCATCTAATCATTTTAATTCAATGTCAATAAATACAATGACTAAATTAATTAGGCCAAACAAGACCATCCACCTCACCTGAGTTTCATACTCCTTCAAAGTAGGTGAATGGTCCAAGTATACAGGTTCATATCTTGGTGACACCACAATCCTCTGAACTTGACTCTTATACGCCGTATATCGTGACCACTTGTAACAAATGAAACAAATTCCTCCAACCCCAACAATAAAAATAAGCCCAGCAAGTGCGACCAAAGCGGCTGGAAACGCTGCCCATTGTTGTTCTCCTTCAAACGTTCCAACAGGAGCCGGAGGAAGCGGAGCTCGTCCCAATGGTTTTCTCACTTCCGTCGCACGAACTCCCAATGAACTACTCACGTAGTACGAAATGCTCTTGGAACCTTCTCGGCTCATTATTGTCCTAAATTAAACATTTCTTTTAGTTTGCTTCAAAAGATTTTTTTAATGTTTTAATTAAACTGAGGCTTTCTTACTCAGCTACTTTAGGATGTTCCCTATCAAGGATGAAATCATTGATAGGATCAACTGCGTAGAAGTAAACGTCAGTAGCTGTCGCATCCGACTCGAGTGTTCCATTCTCAGAAAGGAACCTATGAGCAGTGATCTTTTCAATCCCAATGATAAGATTGGACAAATCTTGGAGGATTCCCAGAATGTCTAATTCTTTTTGTTTCACTTTGTCCGGAGTTGTTCCTTGAATCACAAGAACCATTCTGTGTGGTTCGGTAATCACGTTCAACTGAAAATAGTTTAGCAATGTTAATGACTTAAAATATTTCTTTCTTTCGTTAAGATTTTATTATTTTGAAAAATAAAATGAGCATATTATGATGAATTTATAAATTAAGTTACAATTAAAGGAATTTGAGCTGATTGTGAAACTCCTGTAGTGTCCTTGTCTCTTGCAATGACATTGAGTTTGAATGGAAGGAGAGATGGTGAAAGGTCATCGATCATCCTCGTATTTGACACAATTCCTGAATTAGCATCAACAGAGAAATAACTCCTCGGAAGAGGATTGTCGGAGTCAAGCTCATAGTAAATAGTTCCAAAAGACCCACTGTCCTTATCAGTAGCTTTCACTTGAAGAACGGACGTTGCTATTTGAGCATCTTCTGATATGGCGCCAAACAGTTTCTTTCCTCGAGCCACTTTTTGAGACTCGGGGAACAAAAACTCGGGTTTGTTGTCATTCTCATCGACAACTTTCATGTTAACCTTTAACGAGAAATGTTAATTGTGAAATACATAAAATGAACTACCTACACTTTCTCAACTATTAATTTTATGAATAATTTTTATTTTTAGGGTTAAATGAAAAACAGATTAACTTACAATTGTGATGGCTCTTTTCTTGCTAATCACACCTGGCAATGTTAGGAGTTTAATTTGAAGCTTATAACTTGACTTCTTCTCGAAATCAAGAAGAGGACGGAGGAGCTTAAGAACACAATTTCTATCTTCTGTGTCTTTGATTTCAAAAAGACCATCTTCATTTCCATTCTCAATTTCGCATTGAATTGGGATCAATTCATTGGGTTTGTTCACGATTGTAAGAAGTTTAATAATTTTTCCAGCCACAGCACTTTCTGGAACTTCCACAGTATACTCTGTTTCAGCAAATCCAATTCCAACGTCTGGTGGAACAGTTGCAACGTGATCAACGTATACGCGGACTGTTGCAACAGACGATAGTTGCGGTTCTCCCAAATCATAAGCTCGAACGTCAATCTAAAATTTAATATTGAATTTTTAAATTAAAATTTGTAAATGTTTTAATTAGATGCTTTCTCCTTAGTTGTACGTACGCGTTTACATAATCTTGATTCATCCTATGTAGCTCATTCTTCATTTTAGCTCATTTAATCTAAAATTCATATTATTATTTTATAAAAGTTTCCTTACTTGATATTCAGTATCCATTTCTTTTCTTAAATCATCTTTCACAGTCAAAACACCAGTATCATGATCAACATCAAAGTATCTTGAGGCCTTGCCGCGCCCAATTAGATCGTATTTAACCTAATAAAAAATGACAATTAAGAACCGTACATGGGGTTTAATGAGAAAGATAAACTTGGGAAGGAAATGTCCGTACTTTGTTTCCAGGTGAAGTTCCATCACCGTCTGAAGCTTCCAATTTGGTAAGGACCATTCCAACGTGTGAAGTGTCTTCCAAGCGGATGGGTCTTGGAACGATTGAGAAAATGGGAGGTACGTCATTAAGATCTTCAACATTAACAATCACCGTCGTGGTGGACCCAAAGTTTCCACTATCATTCTCTTCTGTTCCGACAATTAAGATGTGCCTGCTCTCCCTCTCATAGTCAAGACCTTGAATGGTGTAGATTTCTCCAGTGATGGAGTCTATGGCAAATTTATCATAAGGCCCCTGTTTGATGTAATAAGTAATTTTCTTCGTAGTGTCTGGATCAACGGCTTCGACTCGAACGACTGACACTCGATTTGCATTTTCAGGCACGGAAACTTCATATGTAAATCGATTGAACATTGGCATTTCATCGTCAGAATCCAAAACGGTGACTGTGATGGTAGCAGTTGCAATTCTCGAATCCGCTCCTCCGTCTTTGGCCGTCACAACCACATGGTGCACCTTGGCCTTTTCGTAGTCGAGCGCAACTTTGGTCTTGACTTCTCCGGTTTTGGGATCAACGGAGATTGGTGAATCAGACGGAGCCGCATATCGAATCTTTCCATTTTCTTCTTCATCTCCATCTTTAGCTTCAACCTTCCCAATGAGAGCATTTGCCACTCCTTCTTTCACACTGAATTCATAATTGGCTAATAAAAATTCTGGGTTTTTATCATTAATGTCAATCATCCGGATATTGCAAGTGGTGACTGAGAAGAGGCCTCCTTCATCTTCTGCTTTAATTGACTACAAAATACGCCCGTTAGGTTAATTATCATTAATTTTAAAATTCATTATTTTTTATTCTTTTTCAATTTACAAGTGAGTATCTGCTCATCTCTTCTCTGTCCAGGATAGCATTGACTGTAACGATTCCGGTCCGTTTCCCTATAGTGAAATGCTTCAGCTCGTTCCCAGCAATGATACCGTAAGTTATGAGCTTTCCTTCTGGATCTTTGGCCTGTGTAGATGATTATTGTAAATTAACTTGGCAATTTGAGCTTTTGTGGTTTAGTAATAATCAAATTTTTATTTTATATGATGGTAATTACTTGAATGGTTATGACTTCTGAGCCAATGGAAGCTCCTTCGCTCACAGCCACATCGTAAACAAGTTGAGGGAAAATGGGAGCTCGGAGATTTGGCCCATTCACAACATTGACTTCGAGGATTCCCTGAGTTGAACGACCACCACCGTCCGTCGCCTGAAATATTCATAGAGCATTTGTTTAGGCAAAGCCAACAAGATCCTCCCGCCATTCATTGTGGCTCTTCCGGGACAAAAAAGGTTTTTGAGATAGGGAAATTGAGCAGAGCCATTTGGAGCAAAATCTGTTCACAACGTGCTCAGAACACGGAAACAATTATATTATTAGAGCTACTCTACTTAAAAAACTGAACAAAAACGCAAATTGAAATAAGGATTAAAGATTCTGGGAATATGGGAGCCTAATTAAAAATATATAGGTGTTTGACATAACGAGATGAAGTTGTTCACCTGGACAGTTAGAGAGTATTGTTCCCCGGAGTTTAATTTTCCGAGAGCCTCGACGAGTCCTGTCGTTCCATTGATCTGAAACTTTTCCTTCCCATTGTTTGAGATGTGATGGAGACTGTAACGAATCATTGCATTCTCTCCCTCGTCATTGTCAGAGCCCTCGACCTACCATCACCAACAAACCCCTTAATATGAAAACCAAATTCCATACACAACTCCATAGCTTAATTAATTTATGCATCTTTTTTCAATGATTTATAATGGATTCACAAAGGGAGATAACCAAAAAACCGTTCGAGATATGACGAATCGATTACCTGATATATTGATCTCTTCCCGTCTCCACCAGGAATGGTAACTGGTCCAAGTTGAGGAAGAACTGGAGGATTGTCATTCACGTCCAATAATCTCACGGTTATAACCAAAGGTGAAGTTGAAGACTGTCCAAAGTTCAATTCACGGGCAATCATCTGCATATAATTAAAATAAGCTCGTCTGACCATTTTTGTTCATTGACACATGGATAAAAAATAAAATTGTAAAAAATGAGATTGAAACGAGGGTGAAAAGGGAATTTAAAATGGACTTCACATCCTACATTGTGAAACCTCATGTATGAAAACAGAAATAAAAGTAAATGTGTAAAGAAGTAAGTAAGAGTGTTTTGGATTGAAAAGAACTTTTTCTTGATTCTTATCAAAAGAGGGTTGTGGAAAGATAAGTGTCGTGGGAGACCCCATAAATTCAAGAGTATCCAAACCTTGAAAGACCCCAGAGAGGATGAGCGTTAAGATCGTGAGGTAATGTCTAACTGTTATGTACTCTACCTGAAACTGGAGTTGTGGTGGATGAGGCGGATCTCTGTCGAGATGCTCTTCCCGAACAACAAGAACTCCCTCCTCGTTCACTCGAAACGCATTTGTGGTCAACTCGTATTGATACTCTGGCCTAGGGTCATTCGCCGACTGAACATCACACAATATTCCACGGTCAACTTTGAATATTAGTTGGAAATCATAATGGAAAAGGGAATTGGCAAGAAGGGTACTTGGCAATAAAGCATTATTGTGGTTCTCATCTTAAAAGATAATGCCTGGTCGTCTTACCAAATCAATGTCTGAGACTTGAAAGCGAACAGGTTGGTGATCTTCGATGGAGAGGACGGTCGTTCCCACGGCCGCATTCTCCTCAACGTATCCTACGAGAGCTGTAGCCTCAATGATCGGTGCATTTGCATCCACAGCATGGACATTTATGTACAACTTAGCCGTTGCAAATTTCTTGGACTCTGACACCTCCGCCGCCTTAAGAACATCTCATTAATTTATACAAATCTCAATTCCTTTAAAATATTTCCAAATTTTAGATGCATAAATAGTTGATACAGATAATTTAAAACCCATTGAGAATCATCCAGTCAATTTAAATGACAAAAGGATCTAAATGCAATGAATGAGAGTTTACCTTGACAGTTATTTCAAACCGAGTTTCATCATCGTTGTTAATTGGTCTTATTTGTCTCACTACTCCAGAATTGGGGTCGATGTGAAAATAGTCCAAATAGGAGACAGGGGTTCCTTTCACAAAGCTATATTGAATAATGGAACGAATGGAGTCTTTGTCTCCAGCAAAGATCCTCTCTGGTAATACATCTAAAACCCCTGACAGGACTCCTCTTGTAACCTATTAAAAATATTACACACCCTTCAATATTTATATGTAAAAAAAACAAGAAAATAAGACATCCGTTATACCTAAAAATATATTATCAACTTTCAAAATAATTAAAAAAATAAATAAATAATATGAATGAACTTAAAATCTTACCGAGGCATTATATTCAGGATTTGAACAATATCCTTCCACAATGGTGCACCCCTTGTAGATAAAGGCTAAAAGCGCAAATAATGATAATTTTTCTCATAAATTCAACAGAGTGCTTAAACTCAATTACTCAAGTCATTAAATCCCAACTCACCAGGGCCCTGGTCATCACTGTCAATGACATTTACAGTAAGCGTAGTCGTTGAAGACCTCCTCAGCTTTGAATCAAATGCTCTATCCTGCTCAAATAAAACAAAATCCATACAAGTCAAGATCAATTAATTACTCTTTCAGACTAGATATAGTCATTTATAAAAGAAGATGTCTAATTGGAGCGAACGGAAGCGACGATGGTGACATAGTATCGCTGATTTCTCTCGTAATCAAGAGTCCTATTCAGCGTCACAGCTCCTTGATGAGGCAAGTTGATAGTAAAGGCCCCGAAGCCATCTTCTTCCGCCTTCTCGTCCTCCGACTCAACAATGAAATACTCCACGAGCCCATTTACCCCCGAGTCAACATCATGAGCACGAATTCCCCGAAACACAGTTGTTCCAACTGAAGCCGACTGAAAAATTAATGAGGACATTTCTTTTTAACATCATTTCTTCCTTCCCCCATTACACTCTCAAAAAAGTAGAAAATAAGAGATAAATAACAAACAGCCATTAAAAGTCATAAAAAATCTCCGCCCTCATTTCTTTGACTTTTTAGAATCTTAAGCCATGGTAGTATGCAATTTGGAAGAATAATTATTACAAGGATTTAGATTTACCTCAGGAATTGAAACTTCATAAGGTCCTCCAATAAATTTCGGACTGTTGTCGTTCTTATCCGAGACGCGAACGATAATCGGAATGGTTCTCTTATCTCCGCTAGACTTCACGGTACATGAGACCTAGAGGTGAGAAAGTTTCCACAATTTGTAATTCTGCTCATTCATTCACATTTCATACCCAACTCATCTCTGCCTCAATTCCTTAACTTTAATATCACCAACTATACGAAGTTCTTCTATGACTTGCAACGAGGAAGTGTGTGTGTGTGTGTGTGTGTGTGTGTGTGTGTGTGTGTGTGTGTTAACGTCATAATCACACGCCCCACGTCTCTCAAATAGTAAATAAGTATGGAATGTGGTGAAGACTCCTGAGGGATAATAAAAGACGCTTCTTTCCCGTTCTTGCATCTTGTTACATATTATTCCCACAATGATACACTCTATTCTAGTAAATTGAAAATGAAGGCGAGTGCCAGGAGAGATAAGAGCAAAAAAGATTGAAAGTTTGATGATGGGAAAAGGCAAGAGTGTGAAAGGTTGAAAATCAGAAAGAGAAACTCATCTCAATACGAGACATTAATCTTGACACATGTCTCGCGGAAATAATTTATAATAATAGGGAAGATCATGGTACTGAAATCAATCATTAAGAGCTCTTTTGTCTGCTTAAAGTGCAACCCTATTCTCTGGTCATGCAAACATTATGCATTTCTTGTGAGTGGGAAGTGCGAATAAAACACATTATTATACACACGACTGTCTCGTCTTGCCTTATATAAAAAAAATGAGCACATGAATTAAATAAACGCTAATTCTCTCCTCATCCGATAAACCACAAACCGAGAATACCGTGATAAAATAGGGAAATTTATTCATCTGTTCAATTCATCCCCGTTCAAGTAAGAACTTGATAAAATATTCGAACACCTTGTAAAAAAAACTTCACTATAACTTATTGAGAATTTAAGGTGAAGAATAATTAATGAGGATTATTTTATGAACAAATGAACCATAAATTTTAATGGTCTATATTTCTACTCAATAGTTTTTCTTTGTAATTAAAAATTTAATTCTGATTATTAAACAAGTAAGCATATATGCGACTTGCTTACCATGATGACCTTTATAAAACTAAGTCTCCTTAACCAAGAAATAAATAATATACGTGTACAAGATGAGTTGATAACGAATGCGTGTAGGAGTGTTACATTGGTATTAAAAAATGATCCCCTTGTTGGTCTCATTGGGGTTAAAGTGAATTCACTCTTTGTTTAATAGCATATAACCTCTTGAGTCCTGACAATGACTCTTCTTGGAGCATTTCGCAATAATTAAAAAATGGAAACTCTCCCCGGTGAGAAAAAAATATGAGGAATTGAGGCTAAGACTTTTCACACGGGGAGAAGGCCATGAATGGAAACTGCAGTGTAATTGACTAGCTCCTGCAATTACAATTGGATTCGAATTGGGTCCCCTCGAACGGGGCAGAATGAGGAGCTTCACTGACTCAAGATTAACACCCGAATGAAATGAATACAACGTGATTAATTTGCCTCGTTCGTACCCTCGATTGAAATTGAGTCTTTATAACTCTTTTGTTGTCCGACCAAAGCTCCAAGAAATGTGTGATAGGAAACGGAGATACGTGGCAAGTAAATTGGAAATGAGTGGACGAGGAAAATAATGAGAGACGTTTCTATGAGATTCAACGTTAATTCGCGAGGATGAGAAGGTGAGTGGCAAACAAGAATGTAGGACATTGGCGACCCTTCACAATCCTTAATAAGCATGAGTAGAGCGAGAAAAATGATTTTCGAAGCGGAAACTCGAGACAACTCATCATCTCATCGTGAAGTGAAACTGATATACGATTTGAAATATTTCAATCACTCTCCTATAAAATTAAATTAAAGGCACGAGGATTTCAAATTTTTTGCCAAATTGTACAAAAAGGTATATTGTGGTTTGGGGGTATTCATGATCAAAAGAAACTAGAAGATTCAGATTTCCAATTCTTTGTTAGGTATGATACAATTCTTTTAATTAATTTTGAGACTTTCGCCTTGATTCTTCAAAAAATTCATTAACAGTAAGATAAATAATTCATAAAATAAAAATAAATAAATTTAAAAATAATAATAAATAACCTAAACTATAACTTACTTGGAACACAATGGACGAGATGTCCTCTTCGTCTCTGTCAAGTGGTTGATTCAATTTGAGGACTTTCCCTTCCAACGTGAAATGCTTTCGTTCCGACGGGTAAATTAAGTTCAGCTCTATGTCATCATAAGGATTCCCAATAATTGGCAACTCTCGCGGGGTCGTTGGCTGGTCGATCTCTGCAATTAATCAATTCAGCTATTTAATAAAAGAATTCAAACCATTTCAAGTTTCTTGAAACAATATAGCAGTGTCTGCTTACCATCGCCAACGCTTTCAGCAATATCCACTATAATGCTCGACTGACCATTTTGTACCTTGCAAGAATCTGAAAAATAAAATTTAAGATTTAAATATTTAATTTAATACAGCTTATAACAGCACACAATTCTCTTAATAATACGAACTAGAAATATGGACACAATGTGTCCAAATGCACATAACATTAGTAAAGAGAACTTTTTATAAAGTCGAGTTGACCCTTGTAATCGGACAAAGAGTTGGGTAGCAGCTCAAGGCGTCCATTAGCATTAGTATTATCAATTTTTCCACTTTTTAGAACTAAAAGAAGCTTTTTCGACAATCCAGTATCAAGCTTATCCAACCAAGAGTGAAATTTTAATGCAGCGCCTTATTTCCTACAAATATTCCTCCCTGCGAATAAACGAATTAATCCTCTTCGCAAATTAGCACGAAAACAAGAATTAAGCTCTGCAAAAAAATCAGTCCAACAAACTTCAAACTTCATCTTAAGATTTGTCCAAGTACTTCATCACTCTCCATCCACTCATAATTTGCAAATGCTTCACACTTATAATCGTCATTCGTTTTTTTTGCTTTTCATTTTTCTTGCTAATTTCTCAATCCTTCATGACAAGTTAAACTAAGGCAAATTCAAGATTTTGCTGTCATTTTTTCGCCTGCTTTTAATCTAAACAGATTCGTTAGCTCTCTTAAACTCTTTAAAGTTATATTCTCTTAAACTCTTTTAAATATAACTTTAAAAAGTTTAAGGAATAAATAAATCAAAATTACAAACTCATATTTCTTTGATATTCCTTTCCTCGCATTTAGCAAAATCATTGAGGTCTAATCAAAAGCATAAAATGCAATTATCGCCTGTTGTCTAATAATTATTTATTTTCCCGCATTGGTATTTTAAACTTGAGATTAAATTTCGACAGTCAAGATAATATTTTTGATGCATTACCAATTATCATTACTGGATTAAACTTTAAAAATTAAGTCATTTGAGGTGTAGGTACTAAACGAATATATATAGAAATTTTATGCTATCCATTTTCTAGAATACTTAGTTTCTGTTTTAGTATAACCTTTTTGAATAGTCATTTTAGCTCAAAATGATACCAAGTGGCACATAGCCTAGTATAAATGAAGTTACATTTATTACTTCATGGGGTGTGGATTTAACAGGTAGATGAGAAATGAAAATTTGAAGATGGGATGATAAGCTCTTTCAATTTTTTTCAATGCTGGAGACCGGAGGCCGAAAAGGGAAACAAAGGGACGTTCGATGTTAAGCCTTGATACCGGAAGATCATTTCCTGTCTTTTTTAAAATTCTTCTCTACTTCAAACAAATGGGGTAAAACATTATTTTTCTATTTATATGGCTGTGGACAGAGGAAGCCTTTTGTTCCGTTCTTCATTATTTCATATCCAAACTGTAAATCTCCATATTCAAATATAAATAATGTGCAGAAAAAGCACACGTGAACTCGCACATATTCAAAACGTTCACAACGTGTGATTCCTAAAATGATGAAATGGGCAGTTTCCAAATTTTTGAACCTATGTTAAAATAAATTGCTCAAATTCCTATGTGAATTTACATGGCCAATGTTATTCTTTCTATTGACGCTTCAAATGCTCATCTCTCCTTTGCTGTACTTTCCTTATTATTGAGTATCTCTAGCCTATTTAAAACCTGGCTATTCCTTATGTTCAGGAACAGCAAGGTGTGTATATTACAGGACAGAAGATATATAATTATTAATAAGTAAGTGATGAAGAATTTCATGGGCTGGGCTTGCAAGTCCCGCAAGTGAGAGAATGAATAGCGTAGTTGACTCATAGGATGACCATTGTGCTTTATATGCTTCCAAAAGTTTTCTAGACTATTATTATTATTATACGCAGTAGAAATCTCTGATAATTATCTCCACCTTAGTTAGTGTGGTTGTTCTCGTATTATTATGTTCCAATGGAATGTTCATGCAATATATCACTTAAGGCCAACTCTTATCTCCAATTGATCAACTCATCTCATTTCAATAGTTTTTATACGTCGCAAATTCAATTACTTGTTTTTGACTAAATTTTTTCATTCTAACAGTAATTAACTCATCCAATTTACTAGACAAGTAAAAATAAAGTTTAGAAAATTAACCAACATCAATTATTAACAGTGCAAGGTATAACACAAGTATTCTAGCAGAATGAGGAAAACTCGCCTAAAGAATATTTTACTTTCAAAATCACGATTGTTTTTCAAATTCACAAGAACTAATATATAATAGGAAGAGGATAATTTAGGAATTGAATTTATTAACATTTAGTATTAGCAAGTAGAGAACCAAATAGCGTAACAAATTAAAACTCAATTTCAGTGACCTCAATTTCTGCCAATTTGAGGGAAATCCTTCCATTCTTTGGGAAATCAACCCTTTTAAACAGTTGGCACAAAAAATAAGTTCATCCTCGTGTTCTCCTACACGTACTCCCTAAATCGTAGGTATACTCCAGACTTTGATTTATAGATTCGCCATGCTCTATAATTCTTTGACCTCACAACTTTTCCGACTTGATTTAACGCAATAACGCATCAAATACATTTATTTAGTACTATACTACTAATTTACAATTTCAAAATTGGTTAAAAAATCTTACTGATATTTATTACACAACTTGGCTTAAGCTATTAGGATTAAAGAATGAACATTGGTAGTTGCAATTAATTAGGAATTGGCGCTATAAAAGGAAACGAAACGATTTGTGTAATTTGAGTATTACCATTAAAATGTCATAAAAATACAATGACTTAACCTATAATACATAAAATGGGAATGCCATTTAAATGGCATGTGGAAAAAGTAGCATGAAGAATGACCAGTTTCCTCAATGCCCAAATAAATCTCTGAATAGAATAAAGAGAGGCTCATTATTATATAAGTTTTTCTCGAAAGGCAGGACTGGGTTTAACTAACTATTTATCGAAAAACGAAGGAATATAGGGTATTGTTAAGGCGAGGTTGCTAGGAGTCTACTGTTACTCAATGAAGAAAATGATGGTTTTCTTGTCTAAAAGATGTGGAGACTCGACCGGGTCGACCCACATTGAGAGTTGGTGAGAGACTCTCCTCAATGCCAAGGTCTGAGTGGGCAAGTCGTACATTTAAATTTAATAAATTCTTCACATATAGTGATTTGACCGAGTCCTATGGCTCCTCAGTGAATGACTTACATCCACTCCACATCGTCTGCACAGGTAAGAAAGTAAAGCCGGTTAGCTTATAAGCCGGTTCCTCCTAACGGTTCTTTTCATACACAAGACGCACATAATGCTCCTTATACACGTACGTTGATCAACCCTCATAATAAGTATACATACGTTCATGCAGATTGGATTTGCCGACTTTGGAATGTCCAAGGAGTTGTAAAGATGGAATTTAAGGAGACGTGAAAGAAAACAATTTTCATACATCCATTTAGCAATTCTCAGCTATTATTTCCAATACCATATACATTTTCAACTACATCTATAAACATCCTCTTTAGCCATATCCGACGGTTAATCTTTAATTTACTAATAATTTGATGACCCTATATAATCATCCCTAAAAGGAACCTCGTTTAAATTTCAATTGTCTCTTTACTCTCACAAGTTCCAATTTTCTTATTATGCTTCATTTCTGCTTACTCATGTTAGATCTTTCGAATCGGGAGATAAAGCAGAATATGATTATATTATAGAGCTTGGGCAAATCCACAAGAAAATAATAAGAGTTTATAGGGCATTGAAATTAAATATGACGTTTGATTGAGGATGAAGAGGATTTGAGTCTCGTCGTGGAATCAATATGAGTCTGGGAGGTGAAATTTAGAGATTTAAAACCGAAGGAAGCATGCTGACCTGTGGATATTTGAGTCACGACTCAATTCCAATCCAATCTCCCGATAATATGTATTGTTCTAATTTATTTTAACAACTTAAGAAGTTCTCTACTAGGAAGTTGACCGATCATTTCGTGAATCTCAACCTTTTGCCCTATTATTCTTCTAAATTTCTTATTTTCCATAATAAAAATTCTTTTTATTAAATAATTAAGTCGTTATTTCCATTTAGTTTTATCGCCGCTATTTAAATGTATTGTTCGTTTTTTACAATACGATCATGATTTAAATAAATCATAAATGAAAATGAATGTACAGGAGTCTTTCTCTGCTTAAAACTCAATATACAAAGCAGTTTATATTATTTAGACAGCTTCGAAAAGAATTAAAAATATTCATATTATGTAGAAAAGAGAATGAAACTAACGACAATTTGAAAGTGCATTGAATATTGAATAGCGAATGAGAGAGAAAGGAACATTTTCAACTCCATCCTTCCGTCAACTTCCATTTTCTCCATAAATGTAAATTCCAAAAGAGGTAAACAAATTAGAACAAAAATAAATAAGGCAGAATAAGAAAGTAGGGAGAGGCATTAAATTATAGAACAGAGGAATTTTTATCAAATCTTTCAAACATAAATCCAATCCCCCATAGCTATTTGTAATTTCTGACCCAAATCTGAGCAATCAAGGATCATAATTCACAAAATGCTTTAGTTTCAAAATTCCATTCACGTGTAATAAATCTTAACCTTTTTCATGCAACTGATGTGAAATGTCACAAATTGATCATTTGCCTCAAAGATGACCAAATCTGATTTCTATTAAATTATACACACAGAGACAACGAGCGTGTGAAGAGCAAATAGAATTACACTTTCCGCCTCGTCGAAGAAGAAATCGAGTATGTGCGAGCGAGCGGAGGTTTTCCACGTAGCTCTAATTATCCCTAGACTGTACGTCTGTAAGGTTTATTATGAGCTCATCCTCCTTTCTTTTCACTTTACTAAATCTGAGAACTTTGCAGTGCCTCTAGCCACGCACGAGGCACAGATACATAGCATTAGCTCAATCCTTCAATTACACGCTTCTATTACCCTTGTTTGAAAGTTCAAAGATAAATTTTCATGTCATTTTTTTCACGCCAACAATTAGTTCTTTATATTCTATAAAAATTTCCACGTGTATTGTTTACAAAAAATTTCTAATAGTCTTTATTGATTAATATCTTGAAGAATGAGACGTTAACGGTTTTAACTTCACGATCACTCGAGAATGATTTTTATCTAATGGTATAATTAATGGATTAAATACTAATTGTTAAATGGCTTACTTGGGTCGACGACAGAATTTGTAGAAGAAAAAGATGAAGATTGTTGTGCTGTGGGCGAAGTCTCGTTTTCAGCATGGCTAGATCCCAGAAGTCCAATGAAGGCGAAAGATAAGATGATTGATGAAGGTGTGAGCCAGGAAAGGGCAAAGCCCTTATTTCTGGCTCTCGTTCTCATCTCATTAGCTGTCATTTAAAAAGTAATTTTGTCAGATTTCCATATTTCCATTTTAAATAAGTAGGTAGTTGACAATTATTTTAATGGCACCTATCAGCTCCTACTTTAAACACTTATTATTACAATCATATTCGATTTACCCACTATCCACTAAATATAATATATAATTTAAGTTTTCAATACAAACTATTTAAAAATGTTCATTAGATTCATATACAGTATGTATTATATGAGATTAAAATCACACCTCTCTGACTATGTTAATTATTAAAATAAATAATTAACTCGACCCGAAAATTTAATTTTCAAAATAATTAAAAGTGCTTCGTTTGACCCATTTCATGAGATGATCAGTAATTATTTTGGATGAGGTTTGAGTAATGAAATGTGTGGATTCAGTATGGAATTAAATGCTTGAGGGGAGGCGATCACGGCATTAATAATAGTTAATAATAGTTTCGTAGTATTAAAAGTATGTTTGGAAAGTGTTACGGGTCCAAGAGAATTATTTTTGGCCTTCATTATTTATTATTATTGCCTGAATGGCCATTAGGAAGCCTTACGGTTCCTCTTGTCTTCTCTGGCCCCAAATCTCTTCCACCTTCTTCTTCCTTCACCTCGCTCAATCCCCCGTCACCCAAGTAAAGAAGACATGACAGGGAAGAAAGAAACTGTGATCTCTGCTTAGTCCGCAGAGGAATAGGACAAATGCGTTATAAATACAAGAGCAAACAAACGCACGACTCCATTCACTCCTTCCTCTTCTTTTATTATTATATCCCTCAACGTCGGTCGAGACGGATGAAGCCGTCGGAGAAGAGTCTTTCTGCTCTAACAAGACTCGCGTCTCAAATGATAGCATAATATTGGAAGAAGAAATAAATCTTACTGTTGTTGTTCTCTATAAAATGGTCCATCATTTAAAGACTGAACAAAGGTTACAACACATTCGGCTCCTCTATAGATCCTACAACTGTAATCCCTCACATGGCTTGCTGCGTTATAAAAAGAGATGTCAAAACGAAAAGATTTACTAGAATGATTCTCAAAGGAACCTCTACAACTCTTCAACAATATAAATCTTAAATCCTCGTTTTGTTTTAACTTAAACTTCCCTTAATGCCTCTCAATTGAGATAAAAGATTTATCAATGACTTGAAAATAAAAAAAATACTTTTGTATTATGCTTATGTCATTACAATTGTCATTTTAGGACATTTTGCTATTATTGCGAATAATGATGAATCACAGTGAAAATAAAGAATGATTCAGTAGTAATTATTAAAAATTTTCTTTTTTAAATCACAAATTAGGCCTGGCGATTTGACAAACAGGAGAAACAGGCAAAAGAAACAGGCAATGTGAATGAAATTGAATTTAATGTCACATTCATTTGGTGGGTCAGTGAGCCCCATCTTGATAAAAATTAGATTAATAACTAGTAAATAAAGCTAAGAAGAATTGCTCATTGTATTGTATGAGGAAGAGACGCCCTGGGACCCGATGTTGATCACCGTCTAATTGCAAAGGAACTCCTTCCAGAGGGAGAGATGCCTAGGAATGCTTGGAGTGGCTTTTGAATCTCATTGATTCGCCCTATCCTCGTCTCCCCACGTTTATTCATTCCTCATGGCATCCATTGTATAAGGAGCCCATGAAAGGTTCAACTCCAATAAAATATGCAGGTAGAAGTCTTAACGGCAGATGAGAAGACTCGTTTGGAGGAAACGTACGAGTGACTCGTTGGCCTACTGCCTCAGGTCGATCCAAAGCGGGTGAGGTCTTCAAGGCGGATATCAGCGAATGGAAGAAGGGTCACCTCCACACTACCACCAATACCCCACCCACTTGTAGTTTCAAAAATGTAATATTATATGACTCCACTGTAACACTCACTCAATGTCAGAATGATAGCACATTCAAGTTGTTCAAGTGAACAAGGGACTTATAAAGTGCATATAAGTCTAAAAGAACTACTAATTGAAATGGGTGGAAAGTAGATAATTTGATAAAGGTTAACAGTGTGGGGCAAGAATGAAGATGTTGTCTTTTTCTATGAGTATGCACCAAAAAAGTTATTTATGAAAATCTTGAATGAATTAAATAAAAAGGCTAAGAATCTTTGACTTTTAAAATATAAAATGATTCATATGTGGATTAATACGATTTTATGTATTAGAAACCATGATTTGCAATTTGATAAGGATTCCCTATATGGATCGAAAGACCCTTTTTAAAAGTGCATAATAAAAGAACGCAGAGTATTAATAAGGTCTCTTGTTCTCATTTTGAATCTAACTCTCGTTTCTCCTAATAAAAGGTCAAAATAATCGAATTCTAGAGTAATAATCGAATAGTGTGAAAGTTCATTTTTAAATATTAAAATTTTAAGGTTATTTAATTCACAGGATCAAAAACACTATGAAAATCTGCCTTATCTTGACGAGTAGTAGTTGAGGAGTGAATGTCTTTCATGTACAAATTAAATTTTACTTAAATATAATGGCTTGAATGTTAAGTTTAGGAAATGCATAAAAAATATTTATAAAGAAAGAAGGCGTGTGGGCTTCAGCCAAATGCTACTCCAGTCTACAGAGGTTCTAATGAAAGTTTGATGCGTTAACCATCTGTTGCTCTCTCGTTGTCAAACGATTTTCACTTCCTCTTCTTCCTTTCTTATTACAATTACACCTCATCTCTCAAAGAAATGGAATATACGAATGAGCTGTTCTTTCATACTAATACATAACACCTTTATTCCAACTCTTCTTGAGAGTTTCAAGTTCCCAGGTGGAATCTTAGTGAGAGAGTTATTTGAGTTATACTCGTGGTAGATATCTATTAAGGAATTTTTAACGAAAGAGGAACTCCATAACTTAAGTTAACCTTCAAAATAATGACTTATAACTGGTGGGATGGATGGGAAATACATATTCATTTTGCGAAACTCTTGATTCAGTTATAAGAAAATGTTTAACTGCAAGGTAAGAGGGGAAGTGATGCTCGAATGTTGAAACAACGAGAAATCTTAATTTTATGAGAATGAACTTCTCATTGTCATAAAATGTAGTGCATGCCTTATTATGGCAATATAATGCAAAAATTTTATTTAAGATGTTCAAAGCTCGTTAAATTCTTTACATTAATTAAAAATATTTATAATTGAGAGGAATACTCACTTGATCAGTTAAGTTTGTCGCCTATTAGGCAAAAATTAAGATGGAACTTGAGTTTCAATTCAATGGCTCACTTCACATCACAACCCAATTAACCTGTATAAAAATAACACTTTATTAAAAATTATATTCCACCACACGAAATAACACAATCAATCAGAACTAACAATTTCGATCCTAGTGGAGACGAAGTCTTCCTATTTCAAATTACGGGACTAATAAGACTCCTATAAAAACGAAATAGAAATTTGAAGCCGTGACAATGCCACTCTGAAGGATGAATGAATGCACTTAAAATATTTACCCAAGACTTGTCGGTAAACACTCTTAATAGTGAGCTCTCGACTCACACAGAGTCCTCGACAAGGTGTGATCGTGTGAAGCTCTGAGACCCGACTGGTGTGGTTCAAGCTCTTCCTTCCCATCCTCTCACCAGCAACAGCAAGCCAACTCCTGAGGAAGAACAACTCCTCTTCAATTCCTGCTGGTTGAACCACACTAGTCCAACTGGCATATACACTGACAGCGACTCCAAACAAATGATTCATCCCAAGCTTTAAAATACTCGTTCCTTACTTATTTATAATACATTTATTGACTAACCCAAGAAATTGAAAATATTTAGATACAGTAGGTAATGATAATTAAATAAATATAATGGATAAAGGCATAAAATATGGTAATTAAATTGATGCTTATTGCTCTGCTCCACTGGAGTGGCTAAATACCTGTCTACAATAATTCTTTCTGCTATCTTGCGTCCTCGAACCCCCCAGCTTCCTTCTTGAGAAAACAAAGAGAGGAGCTCCCGATATTCGAGGATATGAAATATCTTCATCTTCCTTCTATTTATCTCCAAGAACAATCAAGGGAAGGATAAAGGTGTTGGATTCTTAAAGTCGAAAGTGATGATTTACGAGAAATGGATAAACCTACAGACTTTTATATAAAATCTAGTAAATAAAATCTTTAAACTACAATAAATATAATTAATTCATTCATTTAAATCATCTTTAAACACGTATTTCTTTAATTATATAGTTGATTTCGTTTAATAATAATTTAAATGATCCTAATCTTCTTGGTCTTCCTTTAGGTTAAAGAGAGGCTCGAATGGGGAAAAGGAAGACAAGCCGACTCGTCCCGGTTGGAAGCACAATCTCAACAAGAGATGCGAAGAGCCACCCATCGGATAAACATCACAAGATTCGCATTGCGCTTGAGTTTGCGGCTCTCGCTCGCCTTCGAACGCGTCACTTCTTCCTCAATCTCTCTCACAGTGAGTAGAGGAGTCCAAGACGCTCCGCTCTTAAATATTTACTTGATTAACTACAATTAGTACAGACAGGCTACTACGTTCTAAAGCTTCAGGGCATAGTTAGTGAGAGCTAAGTACGTATTTAGACTTATTCAGGAGAAGAGAAAGCCTAGAATTTGAAAGGGACTGAAGAAGCGAGTTAGTCAAGATGAGTTTTAGCTACGGACGACCACCCCCGAAAATCGAGGGGATGGTGAGTCTAAAAGTGGATAATTTGACCTATCGGACGACTCCTGATGACCTCCGAAGAGTTTTTGAGAAGTATGGAGACGTTGGGGACGTTTACATTCCACGGGATCGGTGGACAAGAGAGTCACGGGGATTCGCCTTTGTCCGGTAAGAATAAAGGAACATACTTTTTAAAATATTTTTTTAATTTTCATCATTTTTTTGATATTTCTTTTATTTGTGACTCATTGTACGAGCACTGGGTGAGGATATTGATATTTTGAGCTAATTATTAATGGATTGTAATAGATTTTACGATCGTCGTGATGCTGAAGACGCAATGGAATCTCTTGATGGCCGCGTCCTTGATGGAAGGGAGCTCCGAGTTCAGATGGCCAGGTTGTATGCACCAATCACACTTATTTAACACTTCCTGTAGCCCTAAGCTCATAAATAAGCCATAAATAAATCATTAGTATTAGTCTTGATATGAGAGCAATGATGGGATGATATGATATGAGTTGTATGACTAATTTGGGGCTTTTTATATGCCATAGGTATGGAAGGCCGAATTCTCCTCATCGTCGTAGTCGATCGCGAAGGTCAAGCTCTCGATCAAGGAGATCTCGTCGTTCGAGGTCCAGGTCTCGCCGGCGCTCTAGATCTCGTTCTCGCAGGAGAAGTTCCAAGTCCCGATCAAGGTCAAGATCTAGGTCACGGGATCGTCGCGAGCGCTCTGAGTCTCGAGGATCAAAAAAGAAAAGCAGGTCGAAGTCTCGATCTCGTGAGCGTTCAAGGGAGCGTGAGAGGTCTCGTTCCAAGGAAAGGGATAGCAAGTCTCCAAGACGTCGAACTAGGTATGCAATCCGTACTTAATTTGGTCTTAAAATGTTTAATTTACATTTTTTGCTTCTAAAAAAGATTAAATCGTCGTTCATATTCATAAATTACAATTTTTACCTTTCTATAATTCTAGTCATTATTTTGATTGTGTAGGTCTCGATCCAGAAGTGCAAGTAAACCCAGGACCGAAGATAATGGAACTAATGCATCTCGTGAACGGTCGAAGTCGAAATCGCGATCAAGATCCCGTTCTCCTTCTCGATCCAGGTCGAGGTCCAACTAAAATGACTAAAAATAATCCTCTTCTATACATTGAGTTGAAACACTTACATGAGAATATTGTACCATGTTTACTCTCAAGAATTTTATGATTAGTTAATTATATTATTATTCTTTATCATATTTATATATCATTATCATTAATTCTTTATTTACTTTATTCTGCTAAATATAGAAATACTTTTACTAGACTAAACTTTATTACATTGGTCTCTAGTTTTACTGTTATTTATTATTATTATTACTCCTTTCTTCTACTAGAAATTGTATATAAAAACCAGTTGGCTGACTAACAAATTATCTCTAGATTTAAAATAAAATTGTAAATAATCTGACACAGATTGAAAATTAAGAGGAATTATTAGGGAATAGAGTAATCGTGAGTTTAATGTCTTGCTTGGGTGTTCAGATGCTGCAGTATTGGTGGATAATGCTGTATGCTCGAGATCCAGATTGTCCAGTGTCCTGTCTCTCGTAGCTGATTTAAGGTGTAATGAGAGGAGCAAAGGTGGGTTGGGGAGAGCCTGGTAATCACGCCATTCCCCTCCCAGACAAACTTAACTCATTAGGGAAGGCGGGCGGCGGGGCGAAGGAGGAAGCGGCCTTCAACCCACCACCGCCTTTGGCCAACTGGGTGTGGGTCGAGCCTTCGATGAGTCTGTCGGGGTCTCTGGGTCTCCTCGATGGCTGGCCGGCTACAGCCGTGAGAGGAAAATCAGGAATCCCAGTCTCTTTTTCTTAGTACTCTTTCTCTCTCCTCTGGTAAGTTCGGTACATGACTCTAAATTTAATCCTCACAGCCCTATTCTTCGAGAGACGGAGTTAATGAAAATTGATTATATTGAGTGAGAAATTTGAGGAAGAGGTGGAGGAGGCAGGAGGAGGGTGCGTGGTTGGAGGTTTGCGGGATGGTGGTTGGAGATTCGGAGCTCGAGTCCAGAGACCAGAGAGATTAGTGGAAGAGATCGGGCCTTTTCAATTGGACATGTAGGAGAGGAGGATGTTACGAGTGGTTGGGGCTAAGTAAGTATGAAGTCGGAACAAGAATTCTTTAAGTAACATCGCTAGTGTCAATCCTATCTCCAGGTATTATCATTTAAAGGATCATTTTCACCAATCACGTTCCTACATGAAAGTTGAACTGGAGCCTAAAAATTATATATTGAATTTTCAATTATTACAATAATTCCACACATTCTGTCCAATCAGAGGAAAGGTAAGTAAATTGATCTTGGAAGACTTACAAATTTATCATGCTTCATATATTATATATTTAACTTTTATGTAAGTTAGGCCAGACTTAAAATTAAGGAATTATAACAGTTAATAGAATTCTCCTAAGATTACGAATCACTTAACATATGTGTGTGACGTTTCCTGATTATGAAATAAACTTGCTTTTTAAACTCATCAATTAATAGTTCATTCTTATTTTCGTTATACATTTTTCATCTTTAATCATAATTCACCAGCATAAAATGAGATTTTTTAGATGAGTTTAATTGGGCTCATTATTATCTGACCACATTTGTTAATTTTAAGCAACTCTATTTCCATATTTTGAGACTTGTTTTAAAGTATTAAAACAGCAATTTTGCTAAGAGAATTTTTTAATTCGCCAATAAGTCAAGAATAAGTTAAATTAATTAGGTTGGCATGCATTGTGCATTGTAACAAAATGGAAAAATGATTCGATTCGATTTTATGAAAGTCTCACGAATTGGACAATAAAAATCCCATTCAATTTTCCGATTGTGATTTTTTCTTTAGACATGGAAAAAAGATAATGAAAGTTAGAGGCGTGATTGAGACGAGTGCTGGAGCCGAGGTTGAGGGGGATGCTCTGGGAAAAGTAATGGAGTGACATGGTAGGGAAATAAACAAGGACGTCGCATGCGTCGGCACCGCTCAAGAGACGGGTCAAAGATTTCCCAGGGAGGAAGGAGAGGGAAGGGAGGATGCTTCGCTCACTCCACACCACTTGCTCTCCCGGTCCGGGCTCTCGCTCTGTCTCTTCTCTCAACATTCCTATATAGCAAACAACATCCTCTATAGCTGAACGATCCTCAACACTCCGCTAATTGGGTGACATAATTACGAGTCGGAGCACAAGTTCGGAAATGCGTTTTTCCCTTCGAGTGACAGAACCAAGGAATTGACATTGAAAAGGAAAGAAGTTTAATTGCTTCCCCGGCTCCATTAACTCACCGACGAGGCACGCTATAAGGTGCATTTACCTCCTCGTAAAAGAAGCATCAGGTAAGGACCGGACATGTTTAATCCTAAATAGTAAATTAACATAACGACACACGCACGCATCGAGCCGATCCATACATTCCGGAAGGCAATCCATCAAAGCTTGCCCATCAGGGAAGAACAAATTAACTAGAGGGGAAAGAGAATATAAATGACAGGAAAGGACTGTGGGAAAAAGAAAAGCCATGTATGTATGATGAGTGGAGAAAACCAATTAGCGAAATGTAGGAAGATGATTAGAGAGAAGAATGGTTATGGATTAAAGAGTATTAAATTTGGAAAGTGTATTTGATGGAGTAATGGAATTGAGGAGTCGTAATAAGAAGGGAAAAGCCTTCGGTTTCTCCGAAAGAAGGGGAGCATTAAACGAAATCTTTCACAACTTTCTTTCTTTCTTTAAAGGTATGTGTAGTTGAGTAGTCATACGCTTCTCTCCCTCCCTTTCCGCTTATTCTACAATGGTCGGATCGATTCATTCAAAAGGATTCTTACATACTCACCCCCACAAGCCTTCATCCCTTCATTGCCCTGTTCTCGGAAATCCTCTCGGAATGAATCAATAATCAAAAATCAAAGGCTCCATCGACGGTTAGATCATTAATTATAGGAGGTAGTAATAAAGTATTTATACATTATGTTGACGACGGTTGTCTGCCTGTTGCACGACAAAACTTGAGGGAAAACTGGTGCCTTAACTCAAACTAACTTTGATTTTCCTTAACGTTGGAAAGAGGGAAAGCCATCAATTCATCTCAAATCAACATTCATCACACGTCAATTCGCACCCGTCGACCAAATGCCAACTAGAAAAAGATTGATCTAATAATCTAGCCCACCACCACCGTCCCCTTCCTCGATTACAATTTAAAATTCTTAAAAGGAATTCCTCTCCTTTTGACCCCAAAGTATTCTCCCACAAGAGTCGATTCTGAAACTCATAAAATCAAAATTAAGATTTATATACCCACTCCTTGTGAAGAAACACATGGGTCCAAAGGAGGGATGTTTTATCGCTTTATAAATTTTTTATCCTCTGTCAGGGTTTATTAACTTGAAAAGTTTTGAAAATTCTCTAAGAAAAAATACCTTCTCGACTTTCTCCATCTCATTCGCATCTCTTGTATTGCATCCTTGCAGACCTGAAAGTAGTGCGAGTTTATATTTAACACAATCAATCTCCAAATATAGTTTTTCTCCCATTTCAAAGTTCCGTCACGTATAAATGACAAGCATTACCAAATCTAGCTATAGTGTAGCTCGTATAGCAAAGAGGTAACTTAAAGAAAAGTTATTGTTAAACCTTATTCCAAAATAGTATAGAGTGGAACTAATGGTTACCACCATGCTTTTTAATGTGAGTTCCATTCCATACAATTTTGGAATAAGGTTTAGTTGGTTTCTTGTATTGCATAAGATGTTTCCTACTTTTCAAGTTTACGATAATTCCGACCTAAACCCTCTCGGATAATAAGGGAAAACAAATACAGGTCTTTCAAGAGATTCATTTCTTCATGTTTTTGACCCTCCTCGTTTGTAAGAATGCTTCTGTGTGATGTTACATCCCATGAAGTTGCATGCGAACAAAAACTGAGGTTTTATCTCTGATCGTGAGTGATATAAGTCTTAAAGTGACTTAAGGGAATGGTAAAGAATGGGATTTAACATTTCAAGCCAACAACGTTCATTTTTCTCTTTACCAATTGAGCTTCAACTTGAGGGACCCATTAAAAAATTTAATTTCTCTCCCTTTGAATCTTTTATAACCTAATTTAAACATTTTGTGAATGGAATTGAAAAGAGGAGAGTGTGTAAATAAGTACAATAGCTCAGGAGTGGGAGAAAAGGAGGAGAATTGAATGCCGGCGTCGTTGTTTCCGACCCGGTAGAATTTGTACATTTTTGTCCGGTTAAGGAACGAGGCTGGGAAGGTGGCTGAGAGGCGAGTGGTCCTCGCGTCTGTAGAAGTGATCTTCCTGCGCTGGTCGATAATGTTGAGGCTCCTATCTTCACAACAAACCCGACCCTTTCCCCGAAAATGGATCTCCTCTCGATAAAGGAGCCGCTACAGCGTTTGAGATCTCGTTTCGTTCATCTACCCACAGCATCCAACCGAGCCTACCTTAATTCTCCCATAATCCAACTACCTTCATGCATTGCCCCTCGACTCACAACGTCTCAACCCGTTCAATCACTTTTTTCATCTCCGGGGAACTTTCAATTTATGGGAAGGAAATGTTAGAAAATCCGTCCAAATCAAAATTCAATTTCCAAATATGATTCTATTGTATTCTACAATTTCACCCAAAAGAACTCTGGCATTCTCACCCAAAAAACCCGTGAATATTTTTATCCCCCCTTCATCTTTATCAACTGATAAATCATTGACTGTTGATATTAAACGGTTTCCTTTTCTATTAAACATAAGTTAAGAAGAGATAAACCCATAAACCCTTCTCATAAGGTTTTTTTTAATAATGTGAATAAAGAGTATTGAGACATCTTTAAAATATAGCCATTACGTGAGCACTCTATGTATGAGCTTCTTTGTATGTGGATTGATTAAGAACTAACAATTACTTACACACGCTTTTATTTAGAAACTTTCCAGATTCTCTACTTGAATGATTCATAAAACATCTTCCCGTACTTTAAAAGCATTCTTCATAAGTTGAAAAAGGCCGAGAAAAAGAGAAAACCTCAATTTGTTCAAGTGAGAGAAAGGCATATAAAAGGCATAGTGGTTAAATATCTTCAAAGTTCCCATCTCTCTCGAGCAATTTAGATAATTTAAGGGAAGTCTCAGGTATGCAGAGCATTGTAATAAGTAAACGATGGGAGTCTGACATGTGATTGAAGAAAGAGGAATTTAAAAATAAGTGGTTATAAATAGCTTCTTCTTTTGCATCACGTCCGCTTTTAATGTTTGAAGATACGCGATTTGTGATTTGTAGCCTTTATGGGCTATTAGGGTAAAATTGGAGGGAAAGGTGAAGGTAAAGAATGATAAATGAGACAGGTATGTTTATCTGGAGTTATAAATAGAAAAAGGATGGTTTTGGGAGGAGTGCAGGCGGCGTAGTGGAATCTCCAGCTATCTCTTTTCACCTTATATAACCATTATATCTAAGTTGGAGTAAAAGAGTGAGTCTGGATTCGATAATGGGTTTATTTGCATTGGGTGGTTTTCCCTTCCCTAACCCTCACCTTTCTCGAGATGATATCAGGATGGGAAATGGAGTAAAGGACACACCCATGCTGATGAGAATTAGTTCAATGCAGCGAATCTTCAGACTCGATCGGCTTTAACGTATTGAATTTCCATTCCATCACGAAATTATCCAATTTCTTTCAAATACCTGAGTTTTATAAATAGACTTTCCTAATTTTAATCCTTTTTACCTTAAGGATGAATTAGTGGAAATGCATTGAATAACTTC
This sequence comes from Neelides sp. FZ-2019, assembly GCA_009869795.1. Taxonomy (NCBI): domain Eukaryota; kingdom Metazoa; phylum Arthropoda; class Collembola; order Neelipleona; family Neelidae; genus Neelides; species Neelides sp. FZ-2019. The sequence goes on from VJMY01000131.1 coordinate 37,468, forward strand.
CTTCTCGAGTAAATCAATAATTTTGCATAGCAAAAGCATGAGATTTTCAATTGGTTAATGACTCAGAGATTTACTCTAACATTTATTGTACTTATTACGATATCTAAAACGTATACTGCTCACGAAGTCTTTAATGAATTGCATCTTGATTGTATGAATCAATGACGCTTAAGTTCTATTTCTAGAATTGCACGGTATAAAATAAGTTAGTAGATTTGAATTCTATAAATTAAAAGTGGTTTGTTGGTCGTTCATTAGGATTTGGAATTAAGCTTTGCCAGTATTATCCGGAATTTAAGAAATGTACATATTTGAACTTAACCAATTGATAATTAGTGGAGAAAAAGTGCCTAATTTAGCAAGAGCAAGAGTGGAAGTTAAAGTGGAAGCAAGAGTGAAAGTTTAAGTATCCAAGGGAGGAAACAGATTGAATTAATTATCTTCTATCTGGCTCCATTTAGAGCCTTTCTTATGAGTCCTCCGTTTCAGAAATCCAGAGTCTTGTACTATTAACATCTAGTATGTATGACCTTAAGCAATCACTTAATAATTAACATTTCTCCAATTCTCTCATTCTGAATGAAACAGTATTGCAATGGAAATGAAAATTGGAATGGCCTTTAACTTCAACAAATGACAAAACTTCTTAATAAATCTTCTTCTCTTGGCCAAAGTTTAATTGCACATTAAGTAATCGATTAGTATAACAATGTTCACTAAGCCTTAGTGCATTAAACTAAACATAAATATCATTTATCTTGAATCTACAACGTAATTATATTTTTCAAATGTTAAGAATATTATTTTGTTAAATCTATCCACGATGAGATGATCTCAAGGGATTAAATAAAAATGGAATATGATAGTGTATCGTTACGTAATATTTATTTAAAAGTCAAAAAACGAAAAGAGAACTTTTCAAAGTTCGGAAATTAGATACCTCTTGATATTAATTTCAACAACTAAAATAAAAAAGAAGGGTTAAATAAACTCCATTCTTAAGATTTAACTCGACTATGATAAGGATGTTTATTGAATTAGGAGTAACAAAACCTGCGTGCTTTAAGTTCATGAACATGAATAAAAAAAAGATGGGCATAAAATATCAAATGTTATGAACCTTATGGATAACAAAAAATGCATCTAATAGAAAGAATAATGAAGAGAAAACTTCTGAATCAACTTTAATACCTGTTTATTGATAATAAGAGAAAAAGTTATATTGGGGCGAAAAGACAATAAAACCATAAAATTAAGAAAATGGTAATGGAGAATCATGAGGGTAGAGACCATGTGGGGTTGATTAAAATTTTTCCTTTAAAATCCACACGCATAGAATAGATAATGTAAATGTAAAGGAAATCAATGAGTATGAGTCAAGGGAGAGGAAGTGGAGGGGTGATCTCTTCCATATTATCCCCTTCACATCATTCACTACTTTTTGTTTATATCCTATTAGGTATTTGTTACTCTCCCTAATCGTATTTCCTAGCTTATGCTCTTACCTATCTTATTAGTCTCACTACATACAATTTCATTTTCGGCGTCAGTTGGCCTCCGATGGTTTCACAGACTCGCTGGCTTCTCCTTTTTAATTTTATTCACAAAATTTTACAAATTATTCTAAGAATTTAATATATATTCTAATACATACAAAGTTCACTCGTTCCTATCCGGACCTTTTATTTAAAGGACCAATCTATCAAAAATAAATTCGATTTTGTTTATCAATTTATTGTGTGAATACCTGAAAACTGTTACTGATCTAAAAAAAAGTTAACAATCGCTACAAAAAATTTCTTTGTGTTTATTCTCCATATTTTTAGTAAATATAAATATCATGTTTCAATAAAGTTCACACTATTAAAAGCAGACACTTCGCTAAAAGGTAGTTCACAAACTTTAAAAATATTTGATATTATCAGAAAGCCAAAAAGGTATTTAAATGATTAAAAGAGAGCAATTTTGAAATTAAGCTATTGAATTGCTAATGTTTATGTTGTGGTAAGTTAATCTTTTATTCAATAATGACTAAAGTGAAAGGTAATATTGAAGCTCATAAAAAAGAAGGATTATTTTAATGATAATAATGCATAAGAATTGTTTTATGTGAATATGGAAAAACCTGTGCACAGTGTGCACCTAAAATAAGAGAGCATTTATAAAATGTAACGTTTTTAAATCAAAAAACTCGAGGAATTATCCTATTTTATGTGGTTAGATAAGTATTATACATATTTGCTACACAAGTTACATTTGATTCCAAAAGAAAAGGTTCGAGCATTGAATAATATTTATGTAGTTGAAACAAGAGAGAGAGAGAGAGAGAGAGAGAGTAAATGGATGGGTCCTTTATTTATTCCAAGCTCGAAGGAGTTATCGGTGAGAAGGGAGGTTGGGCGCTTTTGGTCAAGGTTCACATTGTGAGGAAGAAGAGCAGAAGAGGTGGAAAGGCAATTTCCTTCCGCACTATGACTCGATTCATTAGCCGGTTTTACTTCTCCGAATTCCCCTTATTCTGAAATGAAAAGGGGAATGTTTGCGACGGGCTTTCATGCTCTCCAGCACTAGCTTTCAATCCCTGGTGAGAAGAAGAAGTGGAATAAGATAGCTTAATAAAACAGTTCTTGTTCTCTTCATATCCAAAGAGTATTATTAGAGCTGAGAGAGGATGGCCCTGAATCGATTCCAACTCCCCCGCAATTCCTACCATACACATCCTTTGTTTCATCTCTATTTCTCTCCCTGAGCAGTTGACTCGCGAAGTAGTTAATCCATTAAATTCCCACTCACATCTATCTGCTTCAATTTTCAAGTACCATTAACCATTTCCTCTCGCTCCCATATTTCATAATTTCAAACGCACTCGACAGTTAGGAAAACTGAGTCCCTCTCAACTATTTATTTACTCAACTCCTTTAAAAATGATCCCAAAGACTCATTTGAAGGCTATTAATATCAAGAATTACGGATGCCAACACATAAATTTAATTATACCCTGTACCGACATGATTAGGTAGTAAGTAATGGCGTAAAACTGTAAACTATAAATGCCTATGAAACATTATTGCTAAATGCTTTCAATTACATGTATTAGACTAACACGCAAACTGTTAGCAACTGTTGACTGAGCAATAATAAAATATACCATTGGGCTGAACTTAACTAATGAATTTTTTCAGGAATCAAAAGAGACCAGAAGGAGCTCTATAAAAATTTGAATTCAAATCTTCATCTCGACTTGAGAACAATTCCATTCAATTAAAATGGGTTGCTGCGGACCGAAGTGCTCAAAGGCTTTCGTTATATTTTTCAATATCCTCTTTTGGGTAATTTTTTTATACTTTTTATTATACAAGAATGTATAATAAAAAGTATATATTATATTATGTAACAAGTTCTTATAAAAATTTACATAGTTTTAATAATTAATGTATAAATTTATATAATAACTTCAGACTCAGTTTGAAATAACTAATAAGCTTATTATTCAAAAAAATAAAACCTTGATTAATAAATCAATGAATTTTTTAGGTTTCAGGTTGCGCCTTTGTTGGTCTAGGAGTATGCCTCCTATACGATCCCATGTATTCCCACTTTTTCACCCTCTTCTCCCTTGACAAGCTTCCTCAAATCTACGTAACATACACGGCTTTTGCAGCCATTGGCCTCGGTGGATTTGTCCTCTTCGTCGGATTCTTCGGATGTTGTGGGGCTCTTCAAGAGAGCAAATGCATGCTAGGGACAGTAAGGAGGATTTTTTCTTCATTCTTTCCATCTAGACTTAAAGACTTCTTAATTAATTGAAACATTTTTCTCCGATTCTGTCTGGAAATTGTTTCGGCCTTTTCACATGTAATGAATAAACGTTTTTGTACAGTACGTCTTTTGCGTCATTCTCGTTCTAATTGTCGAAGTTGGCTTGGCTCTCATTGTCCTCTACTGCCGTTTCTACTTTCCATCCGAAATAGGTTCAGAGTTGAGGAAGAAAATCATCTACGATTATGGACAGCAAGATAAACAAACCTTCACAAGCGCCATGAACTTCACTCAATACCATGTAAAAATGAATCGTCTTGGTTTTTTCAATCGATTGATCTTTGGCCGTATTGAATGCTTAGGATTCTAAATGTAAATATTATGATTTCAGCTCGAATGCTGCGGAATGGACTCTTTCTCTGACTACGCACAAAGCAGATTTGCCAACAAATCCATTGCTGATAATCAGCGTGTGCCGAAACAATGCTGCGTTCTTGACAAGGAGGAACTCTACGTGAGTTAAATTTATATTTACACAATTCTCAAGACCTCTGCTTGTCTTAAGTAAATGAAGTGTCAAACTCACAAGTGTTTTGCTGAGAGCTTAATAGAGGTTAACCTTAAAGTAAATTCCCAGTTCAATGACTCTGTGCGTAAATCCTTTAGTGGGGCTCCGATTTGGAAGACTACCAAAATCCGAGAGAAAAAAATGCGCGATCGTGCCAATCGAATGATCCAAGCCTCTTCCAATCTTACCTCAATGAATACGTAATTTACTTCTCTTTCAATTAGCTTTCTCTCGCGTCAAACCACAAAAAAACTTTCATTAGATTCCAAACCTGGGAATTAAAATACCAAAATTGATTAATTATCGCATGCGAATAAATTAACTTTTTAATTACTGGTTTAATTCACTAATAGGGCTGCTGGGTGAAAATGCAAGAATGGTACTTGCTGAGAAATCTCATCATTGCTGCTACGTGCGGAGGACTCGCTCTTCTCGATGTAAGTTTATTATCCCTTTTGGTACTTGGCTCTTAACGATTTCTACTCACAATAAAACGCTCAGCCTAATCACATTGTAAACTTTTAATTACCTATTAAAGATATGAAATGTGAGTTTATTTTATTTGTGCAGTTCTTGGCAGTCGCGGCTTCGGTGTGTCTTTTCCGGAACATCGGAGAAGAAGTATAGCAGATGTGAAGGGAACCTCACTACACATCTAGAATAGCTCCCCTTTAGTTGGCCCCAATTAGAAATACAGACCTGCACTTACAAAGTTACAAGTTGGAAGGGAGAAGAAGAATCTACCCAGGAATTTCCTCCCCGGAACGTTCCCTCAAAACATTCACTAAAGTAGAAAATGGGAGAAAACATTCCCAAGCTCCCCCAAATCAATATTCTCACTCTCGTGTCCAAAGTCTCTTCTCCCATCCTTGAGGGAACTCATTCCATTTTTGACTATCTGTATTACGTCTTCTCAATACATACATTACTTCGTCTCTCCATTCTGCCATACGTGGGAATTTGTGTAATGAAGAAATGAAGGGCCTTTGAGGTCTTTTCTTCAGCCTCCCAGGGTGCCTCATTAATCTCACTCTCTCCAACTCATAAGAATTCAAAAGTCATGTCAAGGTCCAAATTTTCAAAATTTATAATACCTAATAATTAAAATTCACATTTCCACACTTCATTAGACTCCAATTCCGCTTCATTCACAATTTCAAATGGACTCGGTCAAGAGATGTCTCGTAGAGTTATTACACGAACGAATCTATGACGTAAATAGGAACATAAAACCCATGTCAAGTGATTTACATGTCTTTACTTGTATGTCTGTTCCTTACCGACCACGTGTAATTTTTGTAAATGAGATAGAGGATGAGTAATGAATTATTACAACCAAGTTCTTTAATTTCTAATGAGTAAATTAAATTAGAGACGCCTAGATTCATTTCCAGTTGCCCAACTGATGAGAACAATTCACTTTTACTTTTTAATCATACCTCCTACGTCCTTCTCAACCAAGTCTATCAAATATCAACATGCGGATGACTTTACCTATGATTATAATTCAGATTATCCTCTCTTCTACGGCTTACTTATTATGAAGATCTTTTTATGAAATTTTGAACTGACTTGCGATTCGATGCGGATTGTATGACGAAAGAAAATTCGAGAAATTCGAGAGATGAGTACAGCGAAAATATATTAATTGTATATTCACAACTAGACCCATAAAATGGAATGTGCTCCGGAAATATGCGTACTTGTCCCCTCTGCTAAGATCAATTCTACTGCATTGAAATCTTCAAATGGAGATGAAGCTTGCGAATCTCTAATTAGACGATGAAGGCAAATAGTTTCCCTGCTCATACACATATGAAATAAGAAACCATTATAATATGATATGCTGCAACTTCTCTGTGTCATTAATACCCATATTATTATGCACTTAAGGTTGATAATAGTAATATCTAATTACTCCAAATATGTAACTGGATTCCCAACTGCTTTCCCTCTTAACCTTATAATTAATCTTGATAAAATATTTTTTCCTTATACTATACAATGCCTAACATTCTAACATGCTACATAGACTAATATATTTATAAGACCCAAATGCTCATTGTAAATAATATACCTTGCATGAATGTGAGAAGACGAGGAGAGATCATACCAGATAGCGTAAGAATATCTAAATGTATTATTCAATTCCTACAAGAAAATAACGATTCCATTTCTTTCTACAACCGCTGTGACTTTCTGACTGTGAGTGAGCAAAATAATGTTTAACTAATCTACTAGAAATTGCCGGTGAATAATCCTATGCTTTTGAATCATACGCACAATGGCTTTATTATTAAATAATGTGTATTAGGACGTATGTTCATGGGATTATCAACTCTCAGAAAATGCAAAATATGAATGTTAATTAGAATCTTAAGGGCCTCTGCACTCTTGCACACTTTGTAGATCTTCATTACTCTTGCAGAGGAGATTTTCTCTGCTTGTTAATTCTCTCCTCACTCAACTCACCAAGTATGAAATTGGATTGAGGACTTTCCATTCAGTCTTAACAATGAATGTCCTCTAGTTTTCCAATAAATACTTATTAATAATGATTATATGAATCTCAGTCAGCTCGTTACATTAGTCATAGCACTCATAGCACAGAGTGTGGCATGTTATTGAAGAGCATTTAAAGGTCATTACGTTATTCACAATTTGCATGTTCAATTGATGCATTTTGATCATTTGTTTAAATAATAATTACACTTTGCAATTTTCATTCCCTTTTCCATTCAAATTGCTATAAAAATATGGTTCGTACTCTTCTAATGAGTCACTAAAATTTACAAAATTTCTTTTATCAATGAGCAATTGAACCAGATTCGCACTTATCCTTATATATTTATTAGAATCCCATGTAATTTCACCACGTTATCATTAATCATAAATTTGGATACTGCCCAATGTGGACCATGGAATATTCATTTGTATTTCTTTGCTCTTCAACCTTGTTGGAATTATGCATGTGCAATATTAAAAAATTAAATTCCCTTTTGAGCCTTCTGAAGAGTGTTGAGAGAATATTTTTAATTTTCCATTCAAAACCTCGAGTTAACAAAAAAAAACGATCAAAAGGCAGTGTAAACCCAATCATGACATTGTGTTCTTAAATGCTATTTCTCGAAATAAGAGAATAATCTCATTAAAATGAACAGTTGTTGAGGAAGGCTTTATAAGAATTAGCGGTACCTTTGACTAAGCTATTTGTATTATGATAGATGTGTGGATTTTAGTATTAAATAGCGTATATTCGTGTGAATGGTCGTCTACGTGTGTTCTGTGTTTATTTGTTTATTATGTAAAGTTAACTAACCTAGAAGACAAGTATGAACTTCAATCAACTTCTGCTCACCCTTAAATGAATTCAACAAAGTTGTAAGTTTTAATATATGGAAGTGTATGAATTCTTTACGGCTCCTGGAAGGAGTTTAAAATATTTAAAAGATTAATTACAAAGCTTTTCTAAAATGTTCTCTCTGGAAGCTTGGGAGTGTAAGAGAATTAAGTGAATAAATGCTTAACGTGTTGTCCATCTTCAAATTTGTGATGTGAATACTACTGGGAGTGGGACATGATTTGTCAGTTGAATAATATACAAGCCATGTAATGCAGCTCGTGTAAAGATTCCCATTCTACTCGGCCAAAGCTCTCTTACCTTATGGCCGAGAGTGAGATTCCGAGAGATCTGTCTATTTCGATATAGAACTGTCTTCTACGGATGCTCTATGCGGCTCTACGGGTCTCTGGTGTACATAGCCCATCTCGTTAATTGTAATTATACAAGTCTTATGACATCCAAATTAGCTCTTGAGCTAATTGTGAACCTAATTAGGCACTTAATGTAAGTTACAAACTCCTAATTTTGATGGGATAAGATACGTAATATAACAATAATCCTAATGAATTAGGTAATTTAGTTTAGTCATTACCTCACGTAAAGTTCAAGTATGGTTGCATTTATGAAATGTTCAAAAAATGTTCAACGTTCAAAAACTTGTAATTAGGAAGAACTTGTCATTCAGTGTCTCCTTAATTAAAAGTTTAAAGAATCATCTAAACTAAATAGGATTGTATATTTAATGAGTTTAGAAAATAATTTACAATGATTATAATCTTTGATTTAATAATACACTACTAAAATAAAAGATTGGAACCCGATCGGATTTTCTACTAATGACATAAATTAATATCGGACAGTTTAATTTCAATTCCGAACGATTATTGGTCATATAGCAATTATTTCGAACCCTAATAGTTAAATACTTTCTACTTAAGCTTCATGTGAATTTAATTTAATTTCTATACAATCAACCTATAATTTGTCCAATTAAATGTTCGTGAATAAAGACTTTGATAATTGTAATCAATTTCCTTCCTAAATATATAAGAAGCTTGAACATGTAATTAAACGAACGAATGAGTAATTTGAGGACGGTTTCTCTCATTAAGTTTAATGGATGACAAGACGGACGATTGATTTGCAAAGATGATAAGTAGAATTTACTTAAATCTCAAACTCTCAGGAAATTTGAAAGATTTAAAATGAAGCTAAACATCAAGTGTCTCTTTAATTCCTAACCCGAGCTTTAAAGGGAAATGAGAAAATGGTAGTCAAAAATAAGTGTAAAATATAAAAACTTAAAACTCTTGATCTCCGTAACGACCACGCAGTCGAAAGACTATCAAAATGGCCATTTTTCTCTCGTGGAGCTCAAACCATAATAAGTAAATTCTTTCATTATTCATAATTTATTTGCTTTCAATAAATTTAGTATTTAATTAGATTATTTAACTACATAATTCAACTCATAGATTTTTTAGACGCAATGTTCATCGGCATGAAAATAATTTCAATTAAGTATGTTTAAGCTTTTTATTATGACACATTTGTTGGAGTGTTAATTAATACCTAAGTGTTTAGCCTATGAAGATACAAGATAGTGTTAATTGCTAAATTCAATGATAGCCTGTTTGTTAAAATAAATAAAAAATTAATGTGACAATTGGTTTTTCTTCCTCATCAACCTTTTAAATTATAAATGACACTGCAAAAAACGGCGAAATTCATGAAAGCATGGTATCAACACCTACACTTTTATATTTAGATCTCAAATGTTGAGAGGAACAAAGAAGAATGAAGGGCAAGGCGAAATTGAGATAAGAAGGGGCTTGAGAAGGCTGGTGAGAGATTCATGAGAAGATAAGATGCAGAAGAATAAATACGACGGCGAGGGAAGAAAGAGATGGGCGGAGGAGATAAAGAAAAGTGAAAGAAGGATCATTTCAAAGAGTAGGCCACTTGAAGTATGAAACGTAAAACAATCTGCTCCTTCAAAATGTCATGTGAGATCTCTGATTTCCCTATATTATTATATCTAAAGACGTCTGAGACGAATTGGAGAAAAAGTTCTCCACCCTCTTGTAAATACAGAAATTACAGTGTATATATAATACAAAAACCTCTTTGTTCATCTCGTCATTAGCTGATGTGATTTTGGGAGTTGTTGGATTATGTGTTTATTTTAAAGATCCAAGCCTATAAATCAGTCACATACTTCATCCAAAAGACAAACTTACAAGGAACGAGAAGAGAAATTGCAAGGAATGATGAACAAAATAACGTCTAGCTCGACTGTTTTTATGATCTTGGGATATTATGTATACTTAGGTACTATTAATGTTGTAAGCACAAAAGATTTTCTTTTTGAATTGTAAGGTAAACTTCATCAATTTCCTTCCAAACAAACAAGCAAAAGAGTAATATAATCCCACTATTGTATTTTCTTAGGTATGCATGTGAGTAATTTGTAAGTAATGCTCAACAATGATGTAAATTTCTATAATGTCCACATTAAACGTCGATCCTTATATACATTAAACACAATTATACTTGACTATTTGACTTAGGACTTCGAAACGCGTATAACTAAATGAAAGAAATTGTTAAACTTTACTATCTGCTCATGTCGATAATTAGAGAAGAGAGAATTTGAGCTCATAAATTCTCCGCCATAAGGAGGGGAAATGAGGAGTGAAAATAGAGATTTTTTTCAAAGGGAGTAACCCAAACTTTACTCAATGGACATCTTCAACTAATTTACGATTGTTTTACAGGCGTGTTGAGCCAGCCGCTTTCTACGTCTCCTTCCTTGAGGTTCGCCGGCTCGTCGCTCTCACAAATTAACACCAAATTCATTCGCCTTTGATTTGTTTCATCGGAATTGGGAATTGGTACTCACTCGCACTCATAGCACTAGTCGTTGCATTTGTAGTATTTGCATTGTCCTACCTTTCAAACTTAATTCTTAATTTGTGAAAATGAATGTATAGATAATTAAGACTTACCTCTTTACAGTAAAATTAAACACATTGATAATTTACTTTTTTGTATGGTATGAATTAAAAGGAAGTTCCTGCATAAGTCCTGCATAAGCCCAACAAATGATTAATTTATTTATTATTCAAAATCATTTCCTACAATGAAATAAAAACGGCAAAGTCATCAAAGAACGCAAGAAATCCGAGGATGTTGGTTGAACTTTGAAAATCGTACCTTTTTTAACTTTATTTACCATAATGGAAGACATGAGAAAGGGATTTTTTAGATCAACTCAAAAGCTAAACTTGATTTGGGTGATTTGATATTCCATTGATTTGTACCAGTTGATTTGCTCTGCTATGCTTCCTCCTTGGCATCCGACTAAAAACACCAGAATCGTTAAAGAATCCATTCCAAATCAGTTTTCCACTGAAAGAGAAGTCAAGTCATTCTCACAGTTTTTGAGAAAGAATCGTTTCAACGTCCGTAACTGTTCCTTAAATATACAATTGATTAAAGGTATACTTATAGCGTAATATTTTCTTGTAAAGGAACAAGAAATTGGAAGGTGATGCACAGAATGTCCAAATTACGCTCTTATATTCTTTCATATAATACTTATGAGTCTATGACAAATGATATTTTTTTAAACTTGTGCTTTTTCAAGTTAATGTTAGGAAGCAAATAGGAAAATAACTCTACATACTTTCCGATTTATCACTTTCGTTTCCATCCTGAATAAAGGCTATAGAATCTCACATTAGCTAGAAATTGCTTGGAGAGTTCCTTAAAGAAAAGGTAAATTCAATCAGAGCAATAAGGCATTTGAAATGCAGATAATCAAAGAGATAAAAGGGAGACACACATGTGAAAGTGCAGTAAAAGATGGTAGATGAGCTTTGACCATTATTGTGTTTCCAATAAGACTCTTTGCTTTGATTAATGACATCTCTCTAGATAATCTGGATTTTGAGGGGGAAAAGGATAGAATAAAGTATATAAATTGTCAAGCTTTATCTCAGTCCGTTAAAAATTAATTTTAACGAGGCCTTATTACCTCAACGAGAATGTGTTCTTCCCTAAAAGCAAAATAGGGATGGAGAGACGTGCGAGTGTGATAACATGTTTGGTCCTTAAGTATTAATTTCCAAATTTGCCTTTTCATGCCTTTACACTTATTTCATTAGAACTCATTTAAGAATCTTGAGGAGTGATGAATCTTAATATTTTATACGTGTATGGATGTACGGAAACCCACATGCAGAGAAATTCTCCTAATATTTCTCTTGATGGTTCCTCTTCCTCTCGTGACGTTTTTGTGCGATCGTGTGTGTTCAAAGAAGGTTGAATGACATGAAAGATTCTTCTTATCTGACTCCCTCGCTATATGGGAATAATGATGATGGCAAAAGGAAGAGTTACGTTTAAATACACTTTTCTCGTTCTTTGTTATAAATTTATAATAAATCTCATATCTGTATTGATGTTGTTCCCACTATGTAGTGTGATCCGAGAGGAGGAGATATTTAGAGAACGCGTCTTATCTCTCTAATAAAAGATGTAAGAAATAAAAGCCAATTTTGGAGGAGATCACATTTTTTGGAAGAAGGGAGGAAAATTGAAGCCGCCTGCTTCGAGCAAAATCTGTTCTTCATCAAGGAATGGGAATTTGAGAGAGGAAAAGAGATTTGAAGGATGAGATGATTCATCATTTTGGACTCCCTTTAGGATCAATATCTCTTTCAGGAAAAGTACAGTTGTAAACTTAACGCACTTTAAATCCTCATAGGATCCTCACCTACGGTTACTTACTATTAGTTAGGTCTGTAGCTTTAAACTTACAAGGTACGTCCAGCTGCCTTTCCGCCAACTGATGAAAAAAAGATATTTTGAGAGCTTTTATTATCACTAATTCCTTTAATCATTAATTACATCATTACTCAACCACACCTCCATATCTTACGTGGATACTAATTAAATTTAACTTACATTATTATAACATTGATGTGCGCCAAGGATCATATAATGTAGGTATATCTTTGATTAAGATATTAAATGTTTATTTTGATACGCTTGAAATTTTAAACGGATAATTATCCCTATACTTAAAATTAGTTTAATAAAATATTAAAGATTTTTTATTAAGTTTTTAGTGACTTTCAAGGGTGTTAGCGCATCTCACACATATCAAAGTACCTAATCTATAATTGTGATTTATTGTTTGATATTCAGGTAAATATAATAAAGGTTTGTACATAATATTTTTACTTAAAACAAATAAAAAAAATTGAAATAAAAAATTTGTGCAGATGTTATTTAAAAATGATAAGTTTGCAAAAAATAAAACCGTTTCATATGAAAAGTGGAAAGACTTTTTGCAATGAAAAGAAATCAGTTATTACATCAAAAGCACCTAACCAACATTTGATTACAAGCTCATTTTTGTTGCGATTCTCAAATTCGAAGAGGAAATTAAATGAAATGATGAGAACTTCATAACCACAATGAAATTCTTGAAATTTTCTAAACTATAAACTTCAATGGTACAATCTGCTTCATCCAATAAAAATAAATATTTTCTCAGTAACTTCATCAAGTCTAGTAAATATCAGAAATAAAAAGTGTTAAAATATAATAAGCCATTTCATAAAACTCATTCAGGATTGTCATAAAATTCTAGCGCATTATTTTTATTACATAAGGAAGGAATACCAATTCTAATTGGTTTGCGCATATAGTCTAGTTAAATCTCGGGTATATACATAATGTATATATTGTCACTCACGGCAGCCGCAGCTGAAAAGCCAATTTGCCGGTCGAATAAATAGTATGAGAGTTTAGGGTTATTTGTTGATTTAGAAAAAGGTTTTCACAATTAAATGAATTGTTAAGCAAGTTGCAGGCACGCGACGTGAGAGAGACATAAAGAAACAATGCTTAATGCTCTGCCAAAAAGGGGAGACGAGGCTCAATGTGATTTGTATGTGCGAGTCCGAGTCCTAATTTAATTGTCACCGACTCAAGACAGAAGAATACAGATGAAAGAGAGCGCTTTTGTGAATTGAAAGTAGGATCAGAGTGAGAAGTTAATTCATCTTCAATCAGAAGAGAGAGAACTCATTGAGCAATTAAGTCTTAAAGAAAAACGACGAGGAGAATACACCTCCTTTTACTTCCATCATGAATAGAAGCCCTTGTCATTTAAAACACTCTGTCACAGCCTGTCCACCTCTTGACCCATTAAATCATTTCCATATTGACAATTTCTGTTTAAGAATGCGTATTTCCTAATTAACCATCTATTATTTTCATGTTACAATGAACTCGTAGATTCGTGAGACAAAATTAATTTTCTTTCTCGAGCGTCTTCATGAACAAGTTTGCAAAAGAATTAGAGGAACAACTGTCTATTGTACAAAATATTCTGTAGATTGAATACCGCTTTGTAATTATTTTTGACTGATAGCTTATATTAAAAGAAATGCACATCTATTAAATAATGATCAAAACCTTAAACTTTTAAAGACGCTCTATCATATGAAATCATGTGTATGATTGTTGTATTATTAAAGCTAGTGCCAGATCATTTGTGCTTTTTTGGGAAATCCTTGTTTTTCATTTACTTTATTAAACAATGTTATCAATATGTCTTAAGATCCCTTAATACTTTTCTTCTTTTTTACTTAATTACCTTATTACGAATCATTAATATTTTACTTTCTTTATGTCATATACCTAATTAATATGAAGACACTGCCAGTAGTTGTTTAATAAACAATTATACGTATATACAACATGCAATGAACATAATGAGGATTACGAAAAAACGAAGAAACCAAAAAACCAAGCAAGGGAAGATGAAAAAGTTCGCTGACATTTCAAAATTCGCTAAAATATCGACGGCAGTTGTGACATGAGGAAATTGATGTTTACCCAATTGTCAATTGGGATCTTCCTTGAGTGAAAAGAATGAGAATCAAGGAGGCAGGGGACCGTGTGATTAGTCAAGTAAGTTTAGAGAAAGCTGAAGCTGGATTCTCATCCTAATCCAACTTGAGAGACCAGATTCGCATATCTCTCGTAAAAAGTTCTTTGGGGACGAGAAGGGAATGAATCCAAGGCGGTTGTGAAGGAGAGGCAGGTGAGCAGGTGGATCCGCTCAACTAACTTGCTAAGGCTAAGGGAACTTCGCCAATGTCTTCAGTCACAATTCAGAACCTCCACGCTCGTGAGAATTACTTCTGTCCTTTACGCTCCAACCAACAACTCACAGCTCTCATATACGCTTATCTTTTTCTCATAATTTTGAATTTCGAGTTCTAGAGTTTTATTGTGAATTTTTTAAATCTTCATTTGTGAACTTTGAGAAACTGAACAAGGTGCAACGTTCAAATTTTGATCAATTACTAATTTGTCAAGATGTGAGTTTCTTATAGTTCTCGAACTGAATATAAAGACTTAAATAAATTGATTTATTGACTTCTTTAGTATAAGATGCAAAAAAATTAAATCACTTTGTTTAAACTGGATCTTTATAGAAAGGTAAAAAAACGTTTACTCGCTTTAATAATTATTAAAAATTGACAATACAAAAATATACTTTATTAAATTAAACCTGTTAAATAAATTGATATATATTAAAAATTAATATTATTTAAAAATTAATTGAATAGTGTGTCGTTTATTGATGATAAGTTATTTATTAGTTCTTATTTTCTAAGAAGTTCAAGATTAACAAATAAAAATTACAAATTACTTCAGCGTTGAACCCTTTAAATGTTTCAAGCATGTTTAAATATAATAGGTCTTGACAAAAAATGTGCAATGGGAACTGTATTACTAATATTATGATTTGAAGCTAAAAAATGTGTGATGCATCTAATAGTTGGTAAATTACAATAATAAACTACTTACTTATTTAAGTGCATACGAGTGTTACGAGTTTAAAGTTTCAGGTTTACTTATTGGATGAATTGTAACTTGGAATATATAGCTAAAATTGAATGCAGAGCTTTTAAGCGTTTATTTACTATTTTTTATTATTTGTTGCGCTAAAACTTTAAAGGATAATGAACTAGAGTCCTACTAACTAAATATTAATAAACTAATGAGGTAACATTAAAGCTCATCTCAAGAGATTAGTAGAATTTATAGAATGCGGAGGTAAGTGAAGAGAATGAAATTAGATGATGAGGAAATGAACTTAAAAGCTTGAACCCTTTTCAAATTATTTTTTACAGTAATCTTATCTTTGTTAGTCTTAATAAACTTTACTACCTAAATCAAGGTTTATTTACTCAAAAGTTGCTTTTTATTATTTAGTTCCTATAAATAATAAAATATTAAACGCTAATTAATTGTAGCCCATAATTTTAAAAAATTAACAGACTTATATAGCATATTTAATTAAAAATTTTCCTCAACCATTTACAATCATTAATTTCATTAAGGATCCAAAAAAAACTAATTAGATATTTATAGTAAATAATACTTTTGTTATTTTATTCTTAATGAAAATTTTGGTTTTATATGGACCATGCACCACCAGTGACTACCTACATTATTTTTCATAATATTAAATAATCAAAGTAGGAATTTGGTCAAATAAGCATGAAACAGTTGATAAATGCTCCTTTGAAACGCATAAATGATTTCTTTTCTATGAATCAACGGGAAAAAGTAAACCAAAGTTTCGAATTTTTTTTATCAGCTTTGTTCTCGTTAATTTGTCAAATTGGCCATTAATTATGGAATAGTTTCTCATTATTTGAGAGGAAGTAGGAAGAAGTCCCCTCAGAGATCTTCATGTCAAATTAGGTGCATTGTATTGACTTTTTTATTTCATGTTGTGTTGGGTAGCTTGGGGTTGATTGTGGAAAAAGAGGATCGGTGGGTCTTATCGTTAAAGTTGTCTATGTTGGAATTGTAAACAGTAAAAGTACAGGGGGTGTAAGACAAAGGTGTAATGAAGGAGAAGCCAACATGAACCCAAAAGAGTGATTTGGAGCTTGAAAAACAGGGCAAAGATAATGAGAATCATAGGTATCAAAGGGAGGCTGAGTAGAACTCTTCCTCTCTGTTCTCACCTCTTCACATCGATCATATCCCATAGTTGTCCCTTGTAATTCACCCAGCTTCTTTATTTCTCTCATCCCTCCTTTTTTCATACCTCAATTCCTAATAAAGTCACCAATGGTCTTTCCCTTTTTCTTCGATGGCATCATTTTCATTCACTCGTCTTCGTACAAATGAAAATAATTCAATAAAGCATAGATATGAGTATATAATTTGTTGCGTACTGTGTATACTATAATGAAAACAAATCCCAATCTTTGTAAACTTTATCTTATAAAACATTTTCACAACATGTTATTACATAGATTTAATAGGCTAAGTGTTGATTTGATTACTTTGTAGTATTATTATCCGAAGAATCTTAAATGTTTCTTTTTCTCTATTGTTAAAAAATTTACATAGGGCCTTTTGATCATGCAACGTACAATTAAACCATGAGTTATTTCATACTCTCAAAAGAAATCACAGGCTTTAGCATTGAACGTGTTTAATAGCCCGATTTCAGGTCAATTATCTTTTTTGTTGAATTTTAAATTTATTTTTTTAAAATTAAGCTAGTTTTTAAACGCATGTTGATTAATTTAAGATTCTATTAACGAGAGAGGTGACGCACTTAATCAAAATTTTAGAAACGATCAAACAGCAAGAAATCCTCATATGGAAAATGTTGATGAGCTTGTAAAATGTGATTCCAAGTAAAAGCGTATATGAGAAACGAGGATTTTGAAGAAAAAACTTAATTTCCCTTCATTCTCCCGAAATTCCCAAATTTTTTACCAGCCTTTGAATAATTCATAATTGCAAGTGTCTCTTTTTACGAGTGTGTATTTGGAAGAAAAGAGAGATTTTGATGGAAGGGGGGATCGGATTTCCTTGTCTTTTCCCATTAATTTTCCACATCCTCAAATTTGAATCCTCATTACTAGTTGGGGTTGAGTCTCTTCTTCTGTCTCATTACTGCTCTCTCCTCAATTATCCCCAAGTTCTCGTGACAATTATATTCATTCGTAAATTCCTCATAGCTTACAGGAGTCGTTTGTAAATATTCCTCCTCGTAAACTCCACGCGTAGAACACTAACGTAGCTAGACTAAAAATTCGCATGGCTGTAATGTTGAAGAAGTAAGCGAGAAATTTGATAATAAGAGTTTTGGAAACGAGGGAGGAAGCGGAGTGTGTGAGAAATTTAATGTGTAAATATTGGTCGTGGTCATCGTGGTCACTTCTGTGTGTGTGAGTTGAAAGGACGACGTTCATGTTATGAATAATGTGCCCATCTCATAATTACTATTTCCACCATTCTCAGCTCATGAGGGTAATAATCATAACTTTAAATTTTGATGGCTGAGACAAATTTCCCTTTACTTTTATTCCAACTTGAGCAATCGCTTAATGCAATTAGATAAATTTTCAATCCACCATTACCCATTCTCAATTATTAATCCTCAATAATAATCGGTCATAGATGAGTCTGCCCCTGAACGTCACATAAAGTATGTCTAATGGAAAAATGATCATTCTTTCTTTCTATCTCGAATTAAAAGGCCACCCTCTGAGCCTAGATCAGCATAGAAGAAGGAACTTTAAATAATTGCTATTTGAGATATTCATTGTATTAAAGACATTAAAGACACAGAGAAGCAAGAATAACCTATGTTAAAGTCTTTCTAAAGTGTTTTCATAATATAAAAATTTATTAATATTTAAAATGGCACAAAATATTCGAGTAGAATTTCAAAAAAATAATTGACGAATTTTTGTTTAAATCTGTTAATTTAGTTGAACTTAAGTTATTCATTCAATTTATAAAGTTTTTTATAATGAAATGAATTAAATAGCATAAAGGGAAATAATAATCCATTGAAGAATAATAAGAACATCACAGTTGTTGAAAAGTAGTAATTTAAGGCTGAGACGAAATCATGGTCAAATGAATATGTGAATGAAAACAATGGTGTATTTTATTATAGTAAAAATGATAAATTGAGAATTATAATCTTCCACAGTCCACCTCTCACAATTCTAACAATTTTTGCAGATGTGAAAGGGCAGGGTCGAAGGAATAATTGTGAAAGATCCCATCTCACCTCTCACAATGGGAATGAAGGAAGATGTGGACGAAGGTTGAAGAGTTCTCATCGAAGACGGAAGGATCAACTTAGCCAGAATCACTCAGCCGATACCATGAGGGACCGAACATACCACTTTTATCAGCCCCGCCGGCCAGTCCTACTATTAATATTACTATGCCTCTTCAAACTCGGAAACGGTGAGACCTCTTTACGTGTCTTTCACTTAATTACTCGTCTTTCCTCAAGCGCAGATCTTTTTTGACACTTCTACATGTAATTTTCGCATAAATGGCTTTTTCTTACAACTGAAGTGTTTAAACGGCAATTACAGTTCATTCTATTATGGAGGATTATTAAAAGCATAATAAAGAGTTACATTACGAGGGACATCCGCGTATTTAAAAATTATCTAACTTTTTCACACACATACCTCAATAATGATCGGGGCAGGTAAGGCATAATAGGAAAAATAATGATTTGGGCTTTTGGCATTTTGCATTTACTATGAGGAACATTTATTTTTCAATCGAATTGAACGCGGAAAATAGTGATATGCTTTACAGTTTTAAAAGGTTAATGGCATAATGGTTCCAAGGATTTAATGAATTAATGTGATTGAATGGTGCATGGTGGATGAGTCGAATAAAGTAGGGAGAAGATGATGAAGGACGAAGAGAGAGAGAGAGAGAGAGAGAGAGATATTAAATTCTTATTGGGGCATGTCCATGTTTCCTTTACTTTCAAGCCTGATTCTCTTTGTTTTGCTTCGATGCGGCATTTACGAGGCCAACTATATTTCAAAGACTTCCAAGGAATATACATTCACAATAATATTTTTATAAATTTATTGTGATTCCATTATAAACCCCAATTTCATTTTATCTACCTGAATACCGCGCTTTCTTTAAATTAATAATCATGCTAAATCAGTTCTTATATTCAAATTAATTCATAGCAAAGTTATTTATTATAATTTTAAAATGCAGTGAACTCAAATCAAAGTTTTACAATACGAGTTTTAATCAAATGTGAAAAGTTTGATTTTTATTCGTATCGCACGCGAAGCATGGTAAATGGAAGCAAACATGATACCTATGATAAAAGCGACTGATGGACTATCTTTGCCTCTTTAAAGAAGATAATGTCACTTTAAAAGTATGAAGTTAAATAGGAAACATTATAAAGTGAACTTCCTCGACTAAAAATATCTGCTTAATAATGACGTGTAAAGAGAAAAGTGTGGTAGAGGAATGTAATCAATTGGCCCCATGAAGTTAAATGCTAATTGGAAGTTCAACTCTTGAGTGTCACTACTGTCACTCGAAGTAAATAGACCTCTACCTTTGACTCTCGGAAATTGGGACGCGGATTGTGTGGGGCATTTTGCTCGAGGAATGTGTGAAGTGTCCATGAGTTCCAGTCCCTCCCCCACACACTCTTTGATCCACCTTTAATCTCACGAGGAGTGTAAATAATCTTTCCTTCATTGAACCTGACATGTGACACTTAAATGTGAACCAGAGTGAAGCCTCCATACATGACAAAACACACACCGCCGGCCTTCAAACCATCTAATTAATTAAAAGTAGTTCTAATGAACATTTAGTCATTTAAATGCCCCATTCAATGCCTTGATCTTTTGTTCCAGTTTAAGCCTTCCTTTAATTGATTCAAATTGAAAGAGAGTTGAAGGAAAGTAAAAAGAAGACTTTTGAGCTCACTTGATCTCTACTGTGAGACCAAAGTGCAATTCAGGATTCCAATTCTTGTTCCTTCAGTATTGTAACATGGAGAATGAAAGTGATTTGAAGCGACATTTCCTCTTTCACCTCATTCACATCTCGTTCTCAAACCCAGATCTCAAAGTCTCATTTCCTTTCACACATTTAACCAAGATTTGACAATTTTAAATATAAATGTCAAAGTTGTATTCCTAGATTTCTCTAATGCTAAACTTAGACTTTAAAAGCTGAGTCTTTGACCTGTAAAAAAAGCTCACGCATCAGACACAACTTATTGTTGTACTATTAAGTATTGTAAGCATAAACTTAGCGTTAGTTTAATTCATTTGTTACCCTAGTAAGTGACACTTATACTCGCAATAACGTATTTAAATTATTCCTAAGAACAAATGCAATTGTATAAATAGTCAATTAACATGATCAGTAATGTGAACTAAAGAAAATGGGGAGATTAATAAAGAGAGGTCATTCGTAATAAGGAATTTTAAAATCGGTGCTCTTCAAAGTATTGAGAATGTAGTTAGAATTTTTAGTTAGAATTTGACAAATATCCCTTTAAAGGAAAATTAGAAAAATATTCAAAATTCGAAAGTTTCATTATAGACTTGAAAATGATTTATTTCTCTACAAGAGTTTTCGATAAGCTTATTGGTTATTGTATATTCTTCTTTTAATTTTCTCATCTATCGCTTAATCTTGAGAGCATTATGCAAAGGCATTTTTCATTCACTTTCCTATCTTATATTCTGACACGTCATTATACCTTCTAGACAATATAATAGCATTTTAATTATTTTGACTCAGTTATCTCTTGGATCTAACCCCTTCAATGTAATATTATTACATTATTGTTAGTTCATTAAAGATGATTTTGAATTTTGACTTATCGTCTTATACCACACGCATGACCAAATCATTTATTTATCTTACAACATTAATCTTCCTTGCAAAAGTTGCTTATTATTTGTCAAAGTAAAAGGAATAATTATTGTAAAAGCAACGAAGCTTTTTTGTTGACAAGTAGCAGAAAAGCGGGGGGAAACAGAGAGTAAAATTGTCATTGTTTTAATAATAAAGATGAGTCGGCCAAATCTCTATTTTGAGAACAAGGATAATTCAATTTGTTCACCGACAGCGGCCGCCTGCACGTTCCTCTCGCTTTACCGCTTTGATGAAAGAAATTTCGACAATGAAAGAAACAATGAGAAATTATCTCTTGATGCCTAGAAATTTAAACAAGGATTGTCTCCCCCTTTTATGCATAAAATATGAGCTGTATATTAGGCTTTTGCGGTTGAGAGACGTTTCCCTACTTGCTCCTCTGTCTGACCTACAATTTTAAGCTCTGTGGATTTTTTCTGCCCGATTTAATTTCATATTCTTCTTCATAATTTCTTTCATGAGAAAACAAATCTCTGGCTTGTATTTCAATTTCCCAAGTATCCCATTTAATATTGCAAAGGTATTAGGTTGAGGATTAAACACGAGATCCGTAATTAATGATCCGCTTGCCTATATTAAGACACACATGCAAGTCGCTGAATAAATGTCAAGGATAATTATCAAGGAATGTATGTATCTGCTCAGTGTATGGGATTTTAGAATCATTCAGGTGAGTTTTATTACAAACACTAAAACTTCATGTAAAATCTTCATATCTTTTGCTCTTGAGAGATTAGCATGAGCTTATGTATATTTAGCTAGCTGTAAATTTACGCAATGCGTCTTGTTTCAAACGTTAGCTAAAGGATAAGTACAAAATTATTTCGTACAGTTTGCATTTTGGAGAACTAGGGGACAAGTACTAGTTAAATACCTTTCATAATTATCATACCTTCCGTATAGCGTTTATAAAGACAATATTTAAGAACGCACCGCGTAGTTCGGGTTTGAATCCAGTGCAATCTTTTTTACGGTTTCAAATTAGGCTGAACGAAATTAAAGTTGAGGCTGAGGGCCAAGACTGTAATTAATCTGTAAAATGCGGATGAACCGCGACACTTAGTGTTAAGTTCATATTAATTAATCCAACTAACTTCCTCTGCCTTTACCACACACATAAGTGATGGTGATTATAACGGTGTCACACTACTTATGTTTAGGTTATGAGGCTAAACTATGGATCTACTACTTCAAATTACTCAAGTCATATCCTTTCTGCTACACAAATGACAAAGTCGTTATAATGTGTGTACATAATAGAAATAAAGATAACATTAACTGACATTAACGCTTACTTTAGTAAGCTTATATACCTTGTTATTCTATCATGAAGACTGAATTTCATTCATTTGTTTTCGAAATTGTAAAAAATTGAATCTTGTGGCGAGCTTCACATGTGATCTTTAGATGAGAAAACTATTTGGAAATAATATATAACTCAATGAAAATACTTAATTTTGCTATATGGGTATACCATGCAGTTTAATATTTTTGGTCATTAAATTAACAATAATTCTAGTGGACTCAAAACTAGAGGATATTTTAGGTTAAAAAGAAGAGACACGAAGGGAAATGGGAAAAATAACTCTGAGCATCACAGGGAAATAAAGGATAATAAAAATAAATGACAATGGAATCAAAAAAAACTTTTCCTCATCTGTTAAATCTCGTATGTGCTTTTTGGGTTAAGAAGTAGGATTTTACAAGGTTGAAAAAAGCCTAGGGAGCAAGATTATTGAACGTGTATACAGCTGTGTGATATTCTCATTGAGAGAAGAAGAATGAAACTATAAATGTTCTGGACAGTTTCTATTTCCTATTTGGATTTTTGGATCATGGCTCTCGGTGTGAGAGTTGTCCAACTTTTCTTCTCGAGTTCAAGTTGCATTTCATGATTCAAACTTGCAATTCAAGACTTAAACGGGGTTTGGAAGAGCTGTCAGGATTCAAGTTCAACTTATAATGAAAATGAAGGTTGTAAAAATCTCACACGACGAGTTTGTTTTCGTTGAGAATTCTTGCAAATTTTAATGTATATTTTGTTTATGCCATTTAACTTGGCGCATCATGACATCCTCGTTCGTTCTTCGCTGATGAATAATTGAGCACTTTACAACTAGAAGAAAAAATTGAAATGTATCTGTTATCTTTTAGTTTAAAGGATTTTAAGAAAAAAATAGAATATATTCTACCATTCGCTGGCCATTAGTGAGTGCTCTAAATTTCTAAACTCGAGAAATAAAAAAATGAGGAGAACGCGAAATTTTGTTGAAAATAATTGAAGATGACCACGTTTAAGACTTGCTAATTTATGTATTTAGTACCATTAATTATTCATAATACATTTATTGTACTATGTAAGTACTATAGTAAAACTCTATAGAGGATAAATAGAAATTGAAAACATTACTAAAGACAAACAACTAATCCAAAACACACAATAGGAAATATTTATTTTTCAACTTATTTATCCATATACAACTTACAAAGAATATAAATTTCCATTAAGAAAGTTTTTGTGCAATCAATAAGCATTAATGACTTTAATGAGTGAGACTTAAGTTATTAGTGAAAACTGTGCACATTGAAAGACAAAAGTAATAAATATAAATTGAATCTAAACAGTTTTTATCTTAAAAGCAATAAGATTAAAGTATAAGGAGATTCTTGTCATATTTATCCAAATTATAAAGTCTATTAGTAAGTAACAAATTAAGCAAATCTTGAACATTGAATAGCAAACAAATGAGTTATTGTGGTAGAGACTTAAAGTGAAATTCAATGAAGAGTAAAACATTTCACGATTTGAATAACCCCCGGAGGAATAATGACATGGGTGTTTTTGAAATATAAAAGATATGAATTAATATCCACTAATGTCATATTGTTTTACTCGTCCTAAGTATTACCATTAAGGAAAAGTGAATTTAGAAATTATTTTTCTTATCAAAGCTCATTCCTTTTCACCCAAGAACAACAATAGTTCATTGCGCAACGGAACTCGGAGTTGTTCAAGAGGGAGCAAATGTGGAAGAGTTTCTGACTCATCTCAACTATGGAGGGGTGAAGGTTCGCGATATCATTTGATAGGGTAGGCTTCTTTGGCAATAAATAATTGGTGGTGGGATGAGGAAGATATTAATTGCTTCGTCTACCTGTACAATACAATCTTTTGAGAAACTCGAAATCCTCTTTTATTTCTTCACAAAAGAACAGGCGGCTCCACCCAAATGTTACACTCATTATATATCTTATAAAACTAATCTAGAACCTCAATCCAATATCCTCTTCTTTATTACTCTTTCCTTCATATAAAAGCATCTTCCTATTTTTTCCTTCAAAAAACAATCATTACAACACGAATTAACGAATTTTACTCACGCCACCAAAAAATGTTTATAATTTACGTTTTTACTACAATTTTGTAATCAAATCATTGAACAAAGATTTTTAAGAAAACTGAACTTTTATTAAATCAAAATTTGTGAATTTAGTAATTTATTGAGAAACTACTGTAATTATGATATAATCACTATCGTTTATATGCGAATAAAGATGACTAATAGAAAGAATTGATTGAGGAAATTAGTAGGAAATATCAAAACGAAAGGCTTTAACAAGTTAAAGAGCAGGAAGAGAGGGAGGAAAGAATTCGATCTAGATTTACTCCCAATAAAACAAAGTTATAATTTATAACGTTAAACACGCATATCTGGGAGTGATTGATGAAATTTTATCGAAAAAAAAACTTTCTTCGTGTGAGAGGCACCGTAACATGTTAATATAACCAACTGGACATGAGAATGCATATAGCAAAAGAATGTGATTTATGAGGAGCCGACAAAAGGTTGAAGAAGTGGGCATGCAGGTGTATTTTAATGGCTCAAAATTATAATTTTCCCTCGTGGCAGTCGTCGTTATCTTTGACAGTTGGGTGAGATCTAGATGAAGGGGTTTTTATAAAAGCTACGCCGGATCCACTTTCCTTCCTTTCTTATAATCTTTTACAAATAAATAATAAATCCTTGGGGAGCCTCTCGGACTCCATTGAACATTGAGGAAGAAAATGAAAGCTAAAAAGATGAAAAAAAAGGATGAGGAATTGAATGAGATTCCTTCTATACTTGTATATAGTAATCCTTTATATTCCTCCTTCAAACATTTTGTCTACCATATATATTTAAGTTATCATTTCTAACTCATTCAACTGTTCTTACCGTTGAGTTCACTTTATTGTCTCGTTTCATTTAAGAGAACACTCACCTTTGCAGTACACAAAGTTTTTTACTTTAAAGTTTTCCAATCGTTCAATTTTTAAATAGCTATGCAAATTGGGACAGAGCAAAGTTCTTGTTGGGTCTTGCAAAATTGTATATTTCTCATTATTTATACTTATTTAGCATATTAAAACAACCTGTTAAATTAGGTGTAATTACCCATTAAACAATAAGTATAAGCTTGCGGAACTAATGTCAAGTTGAAATTTCTAGGTCTCGGTGTTTTTCTCACCTTTTTAATCTCCAAATTATCTTCAGGCCTTTTTATTTTTTATTAAATACTTAAAAGCATTTTTCTTATTTTGTTTACTTGTGAGAATAATCTTTCACGCAGCAGATGGTATGAGGTCAAAAGTAAAATATTCTTAATCTAAATCAAAAAGCCATAATGTTAGTAGTTGTGTTAGATTCAAATATAAACATTGGGTTTTATTTCATGCTTGAGATCCGACGGATTTAATTCACAGCCGAAAGCCTCTGTTATTCTTTAGCCTTCGGTTTAAACTCGAGCCAATTCCATAGGACATGATGCCAAAAGTATTTTTCTATTCTATTTGAGAATTCAAGAGAGTTATTCATATCATGCTGGATCGGCTAATATATTTCTATTCTATCAGAACGAGCATAAGTCCTTATTTAGGAAGGAAGGAACAAATTAAAATTCCCAATTACTGTCTCCGTTCTATTAAATTGAAATGCAAACACAATAGTGCGGATGATGTCTTTTATCTCCCATATTTAACTCTTGTAATAGAAAACACCGCCACCATCACCCATTGAATAAGAAGCTCTTCAAAAGTCTTCAACAGACGAACCGTTTATTTCAAAATGAATCAGCAGATGTAGAGTTTAGTAGAATTTGCATCATTGGATTATAACTGTTTGTCTCTCAACCAGCATCCGGATTTACTCATGTTGACTTTAACGCCGCAACCTGAGCACGCGAAAGAGAATTAAGGCCGAGAGCATGCAAGGTTGTTCGCTTCAAATAATAATGGTAGAAGAAGGGAATCAAAAGAATTTCGACTTTTGCTTGTCTTTCTTGTCGGGTAATAATGTAAATGGCTCTTTGATGATTGCATATAAAACAAGTCATAACAAAGTTTGTTGTAATAATAACGAGGCTTATTAATGAGATAAGACGGAATGAAAAGACGTGTACGATTTAGGGTCATTTCGACTCTAATTGCCCTGCCATACTAACTAGCATTAAAAAAGTAGGGAAAGAGTGGACGGTGGAAAGAATAATATAATTATTTGTAATATTCATGTAAGATTGGGCCTTGCCCCTTATCTAAAATTAGGAAAAGTTCCAAACAGTAAACTCGATTGTGAATGGTGCATTGTTGAAAGCACCAACGGACACTCGAGCGTACCATGAATCCGGTCCACAGTCCCTTTCAGTTTCATTAACTTTGGATATTATACTTACAAACTCTTCGTCTTTTTAACCGACTTTTCCTTATTGAAAGCTTGAATTTTTTATCCGAGGTAAATCAAGAAGCAAATAGTGCAGGGTTAATGTTTCAAGTAAAACCTAAATGTAAACAAGGAGTAGCAGATACCAATTGGTTGCAGTTTGGGTGAACCAACAATGTCAATCTTTTTACAATAAAAATGTCTTAAATTTGAAATCCATTCAGCCTCCGACGACCGGACAAATTAGTGCTAGAAATCCTTAACATGTTGCAAGTTAATTAAGAGAGTCAATTGATTTGAATTAAGCCATAAAAACTGTTGTGCAAAAAATGTTTTAGTAGTTAGGATTAGAGTTCAACCAAATAATGAAAACCGGAGTCTGGCGTAATAAAAATACTCATTTACTCACTCGGCTAATTGACCTGGTAGGAGATTTGGTATTCATCACCACACCGCATTGTTTTTCCCTCCGTGGCCGCGGCGTTGAGCGTAAAATAGGAATGAGAAAGTGAAAGAGCACAATTAAGGGAGAGGAAGTGTACAAAGCGATCGAAGAGGGGCATCGAGACTCTGGCGAGCTGAAAGTGAATGAGAACAAAGGAGATACGATTCAATTCCCGATCGATGAATAGAGGAAAAGTAATTATAAATCTTTTTCTTTATAAAATTCCTCTTGGGACATTACTGCCGTCGAGAGGCAATTTACTCGGATCAGTATCAGGAGGAGTGATGAATACTCTTAAAGATCTATTGATGAGAGAACACCAGAACGGCCCACCAAGCTTGAGATCACCATGATTACACGGCACAAAAAACATAATTCTACAATTTACAACAAATGTATTGCATTATCAATTGACAGTGGGATTTATAATACCATCACAATATAAGTACCAAGAGCCTATAGGGCACTCCACGATATACATGAAACACACGAGTTTTTAATGGAATGTTGGATAATAGGAATCTATTGGCAATTCTAAGAGTCAATTCCTTCCACATCCACTTGCCTCGAAAACGGAGATTAGCCTATATTAAATTGAAAGTTGATTATTAGGTAGATAATTATTTGAATGTTTTCTTTCCAACTCCTCATTGTGATCTCTTTCTTTGATATGGGAAATATTCATCATCACATCGTGAGCGAATTAACCGGCAGAAGTTGTTGGCTCCTTCTTTCTTATAAGCTAAAACTCATGTGTTCATGTTCTCATTTATCTACATACTCAACTACACCAGATCAGTGTGTCTGATGAGAATGAAGCAAACTCGTCTGGCCATATACTTTTACGCATTATCACTTTAAGGAAGAATATATACATACTTTTTCATCCAACACAATACGTAATTGTTATACTGGCCAATATAAAAAGTGCATTTAGGTATTTTGTTTTACATTGAGTATAGGGGTAGTTCCGAAGAATCAAATGATTGTTTAAACTAAATCATTTTCTTAATTATGTGTAACGATTTACACCATTATAGGATTAGGAATATCAGTATAGCTTCGGCGGGTTGTGTTTATACGTGTATAAAATTCCAACTCTTACCCTATTAAACTAACCATAATAAAAGTAGAACTTTCGGAATTTTCTTCTTTAATCAAAGTAAAACTTGCACTTGTTTATAAATTTTCAGCATGAAAGAGCAATCATGCTTTATAACTTTCGTTTTGTTGGACCAACTTGGCAAGAAAATGTTTGATAAATTATAAAAGATGGTCTTATCTAAAATTAAATATTGAAATTTCTTTTGATTGAAATACTTCTTTATGCTTTCAATTTTGAAATCAAATGTGACAGGTAATACAACCAACAATAATTTGATTCTGCAACTTACAAGCAACATGCATGCATTATGTTCATACATCTTCGGCATTAGATTTCTTTGGCAAATGCTTAAATAAAAAAATAAGTAAAGTTTATATAATATTTAAATGAATGATGTTTACTATAAAATTAAGCATGAATTTGCTAGTTATTTTAAAATGAATGAAGAAAAAAGACAAGCATAGGTTGTAACAAAATAGACACAAACTCAATTTGTCTTTCGATTGAAAACAAACATAGTTTCGACTCAGGTTTTTCAAACACCTTAAATTCATTTCTATAAAAGAATTTTTGTGTAGTTATTGAAAGATGAAAATCGAATGTCTCACTCCGTTCATTGTATTTGTTGAAAAAGCTTAAACAACACTTGAATCCTGATTTTCCTGATTCTCCCTTGGCGTGGCCTATCTCTTAAATGTCTATAAGGAATAGCACATAAGGAGTTCTTTCAGCTTCCTCCCAAAGAACACAATGAGTCAAGATGGGAGATTTCCTCTTTAAGGAACTTGTCTTTCCTTTGCTCTCAATTGAGACAAGTCTTAAAAGAAGGATGAGCATGGCGCTCCACTGCACTCTTTCAATAAATCAAGACGCTAACTCATCACCCCCACAACTTTTGCATATTTAAACTTCTCGGAAATGTCCTTTCTCCTCCTATAGTACGAATATAGAAATTTACAGTCACCACAAATCGAAGTGATAATGAAGGAAAAAATGTCTTGTAAGTTTGAAACAATAAAAAAGGACTATATGAGGTGACGTTTTTACAACCAAACCTTTTAGAAAGATTTAAAAGTCTAAAGAGATGACGACCGAAATTCTCCTTCCTATTCCTATTCATTTAAGATGGAGCAATTAAGATTAAGAGTTCAAAGAACATTATACGGGCGAGGTTATCTTCAAGAGAATGGGATTCCTATTCAGTTCCATTTATCCCAACCGATTCTTAATGGGAACTCTGAACAAAGGAGAATTGCCTCATTCTAATTCCTTACAAACTCTGGAATCGCGAATTTGGAGATGTCTTGCCGTACAAATTACTTCCCGGTGTGGTCTCATCGTGAGCTCACCTAACTTCTAAGAAATTAAAACCAAATTAATTACCTTGGTTTTTCTTCTTCAATTCCCATTTCAAAGTCTATTTCAACTAACAGTTAGGATATGAGCGAAAACAAAACGCTTGTGCGCTTGCATGAACTCGCATGAACTCTTGATATAAGCGGATATAAATACAATATAAACTAAATACCTCCATTTTCATGATTATTTTCTATCATCTTTAAACTTTCACAAGTAGTAAAACTAGATTTAATTCATTTAGACAATTCAATTAGGATTGAAGTAACGAGATTCGCTTTAAAATGAGCTGACTAATTTTCATTCATGTAATTTCAGGATGCCAATTTTATCCAACGGGTGAATATTTAAGATTTGTACGAATACCAGAAAATCTTCGTGTTGGAGAGTCGATTATGAGTATTGAAGTCCACAATGCAAAAAATCTAACTTTGGAATCTATTGAAAAGGTAACTTACTTTGATTTTTAATATTTAAACTTGTATAAAAGGAAAAGGAAATACGAATGATTATGTTATCTATGAAAATACTGATATAATTTGAATAGAAATATTAGATCAAAAAAAATAGATTGGATAACAAGGAAAGACTTATAAACGCTTTCACATAATAATATAAATAGTAAAAATGAAAAGCGTCTTTGACAATACAAGGCTTCTTTTTATAAAAGAAAAATAAATGAAATTCAGGTTGAATGGTAATCAAAATGGGAATTTCATAGTCAACTTGGCAAAGCAAGTCTTATTCAAAAGCCCAAAGATATAGCATCAAACAGCATGGTTTATAAATACAGATCCTTTTAGTATTGCTTGTTGGCTATATAAAGTTCTGGTACAGTAAATTTTGCGCAGTTCAACTCTGTGTACAAATGTAAATAAAAACTGCAAGCAAATGATGCAGATAATAACAGACCAAAGCCCCCAAATAATGAATACTTTAACAAATTTTTTTTATAAATCTTTGCTTTGAATATCAAATGACGCAATTTTATTGAACTAATTAAAATGGGTGGAACGTGAGAAGGAAACTAAGTCGTAGTGTGGCTCATGATGGTTTGAAAAGAACTGTTAAGAGATATTAACTGGCTGAATGGATTTGTTTGTTAGGGAGAAGACGCGAAATACTTCAGCCTCAAAAAGGGGAAACAGCACCACGTCGAGATTCTGTTGGCGAAGAGCTTGGAGACAATTGTAGACAACGAGAGCCCTCAGAACATTCTCAAGTTTCGACTCATCTGTTTCCCTGAAGAGGCAGAAACGGTAAGGAGACGACAGCCGAGTATTTCACGCTTCATTAGCCATTTCTTTTTTCTCTGACAAACTGATTCTCTTGGGCAAAGTCCTCATTTCCATCCCACTGGCTCTCACTGAGCTCACAAGTCATTCAATGTCCTGTGTGTCTCTGTTGACTATTAATTTATTCTGTATATGCATAATGCTGTGGTGATTTTGCAGACTCCTTCCTTCCTCTCGCTCACGGCCTACGTTGAGGATGTCAACGATCACGGTGAGGCCGATTAAATGAAAACAAGCCCGAATTGATCAATTGAGATAATGGATGGTCCTAATTGAAATCTCTTTTCGCAGCCCCACAGTTCCTCAACGCTCCTTATCAAGTGACCGTGGAAGAGTTGACTCCCATTGGTACGCACATCATTTCTTTTGCCATGCCCAAACTTAAAAAAATATCCCTATGTGAATTACATGTTTGAAAATCATTTGCTTATCCTTTTAGTTCAAAGAATAACATTCATTTCAGCCGCAGATGTTTTTCCTTCGATTTTTTAAATGAGTTTATTTAAAATTGATGATTACATTTCTCAAATTTCAAATCCCGTTATTAACCATTCACGCACATGAAGCCCTGTACATATTTAGATGTTAATACTGGGCGAGTCATATGAATGAACTTTATGATTCGTTTTCAGGTTTAACTGTGTTCAATGGAATAAGTGCGGTGGATCTTGACAAGCCTAATACTGCCAACTCCGACGTTCACTTTGCCATCATTGGAGGGAACGACGAGGGGAAGTTCGGTTTAGAAAGTAGCCATCGAGCAGCACTCATCGTCAAGAAGAGCTTGGATTATGACTCAGGAGATCACGAATTCCGACTTAAGATTATGGCTTCTGTGAGTTTGATTCATCCGATCCTCCTTTCCCTCTCAACCCTGCAAGAGAACAATGAGCCTTAAAGGATTCAATTCTCTTTCCCCCATATCCCCTCTTCATGACTTCTTATTTTATCTCTCCCCGAATTGTGTTCTCGTGAAAAATGTGAAGGAATGATTAATGAGGCCGAGAGATGCAAATCTACTTAGCCAATTAGCTTTATATGAGCTGAGGGTAAGTGCTAAGGAGAATACACATGGGTAAGTAGGATGACAATTATGAATTATGTTGATGCCATACATTTTTCTACCATCCATTTCCCTAACGATCTGTCAAATACACTATGAAGGAAATGAAATTACCCATACCTTATCTTACCCATACCTTTCTGCAAAAATACAATAATAGTTGGACATTCACACACTGCGGAACTCATTGGTGTGATGATGGAAATATTTACTATTCAATTGATACATACAGGACCGAGGGAATCCGCCAATGTCAGCCACGACCACTCTCGTAGTGAACGTCGTGGACAATGACAACCTCCCTCCGATCTTCACAAAGGCAGTGTACAGGACGCAAATAAAGGAGTTCTTCCCCCTGACGGTGAGTAATTGATATGAAGGCATAATAGATGATGGATGTCCATGCCCTAATTATCCTCTTTTCATGCTCTGTAATTACAATTATGAATTTTTAATTGTTCGCCAGAATGAGTCGATCCGTCAAGAGATATTGTTCCCCACGCCAATCAAAGCCTTCGATCAGGATCTGGCAATCAATGCAAGTGTTGAGTACTCAATCGTGTCGGGGAATGAAGTGAAGTACTTTGAGATCAACCCCAACAACGGAACCCTGTACCTCATCCAGGAGGTGGACAGGGAAAAACTCTCCGTCAATGCCTTTGATCTCCAGATCCAAGCCAGGCAGACTGACAACCCGACCAAGTTTGGCCTTGCCAAGGTCGAGATTGAAATCATTGACCTCAATGACAACCTCCCGCAGTTTGAAGTCGACGTGTATAATATTAGCATTATGGAGAACCTCCCCAATGGATTCTCTGTTGTTCAAGTCTATGCCAAGGACATTGACCAGGTCAGAGAACTTTTTACAATTTAAAGGACAAATTCCTTTGACTCTTTTTCAGTTTTTATTATGGAGGTGGAAAAACTATTTGGATAAAATATTTATCTTTAATTATGACGTAATTGTATGAGAGTCAAAAAGAGAACATTACATGATGTTAAGTTATTAAGAACTCTAATTAATGGCTATCCTATGAGTATAGGGAGAGAATGCCGAGTTTGTATACAAGTTGGAAGATCGAACACGAGCATTTACTATTGACCCGAAAACGGGATGGTTGACTGTCCGTGATCAATCGCAACTCGATCGAGAGAAGGTGGAATCGATTAAATTGAAGGTCTTTGCTGAAGAAAAGCTCACCAACGTTGCCTTCGGGGGAATGAGGAGCCACGCCGTCGTCGAGATTTATTTATTAGATGCCAACGAGTAAAATGATGCAATTTTCAAATTAATCTCATTAATTACAATTTTTTCTCTTTTAGCAACAACCCCACGTTCATCCCTTCAAATCTTTACAAGTTTCAAGTCACTATCGACTCAGAAATTGGATCTGTGGTGGGGCAAGTAAGTTATTCTCATGTTGATTGCATTAATATTAAGCATTATTAGCTTTTTTTTTACATGAATACAATAAATTACGAAAATATACTTGGCTATATATAAGCTTTTGTTAAGGGGCGAGAGAGACAAAATTCTCTCCAAAGAATTTACAAGACGAATCAAAGATTTCTAACTTTGATGATAAAAATCCTAAGATTGATAATTTCTATGTTTAAAAATTACGTATTTTCTAAAGGTAACAGCTGAAGATCCTGATTTAGGAGGAAATGGGCAAGTAACCTACGAGTTTCAAAAGTCCAATTTGACTGGAGGACCAAGGGAAGATTTGCCGTTTGAGATAGATGCGAAAAACGGCTACATTTATTTACTAGAACGCCCATTGCCCAAGCTTCAGTACACTTTGCTAGTTGAAGCAGGGGATCAACCTGGAAATCCAAGCGAACGACGTTATTCTCTTGCAGTTGTTCAAGTTGACGTGGTCAAAGCGGGATCGAGTCATTCGCCCGAATTCATAGGCTCGCCTTATGAGTTTTGGGTTGGGACTCAAGTTGGAGTTGGAACAAGCGTAGGACAAGTCAAAGTTAAAGACTTGGATCCTAAACACACGGTTTACGACCTCTTGCACTCTTATTATGAAGGAGGTTAGAAACACGATATTAAACTTGATTATTCAATTTACTAAAGGTTCTACTATGTACAAACATTTCAATTCATCATTTATATGATTTCAGTTCCATTTGCCATTGAAGAACGAACAGGGATCATTGCGGTGGTTGATGAATTGGTTAAATACTCACGATCCAACTATGAGTTTGAAGCTCATGTGACCGACAGCCGTCACACACTCACAACAAATCTCACGATTCATATCGTTGACCCAGTTGATGCAGTGACAGACACAACTCATGAGCCACTTGAACTCAAAGTCAAGGAAAACTCCGGCGGTGCAGTCGTTGCAAATCTGAGGGCTTTGCTCAAAGAAACGAAACCATTAAAAGACACTCGTGCCATGGAGTTCCTCCTTGCTAATTATGATGCGAGAGATAAATTCGCGATTTCGGCCGAAGGAACCATTTACACATTAAAACCACTTGATCGAGAAGAAAAGCCAAGGTGCTAATAAAATTCCGGCTTATTATTTATTCAGTCTATCATCAATTCAGAACACCAGTACTTTTAAATTATGGAATATATTTTTTAATTAAGCAACCTTTAATTTTGATTCACGGATTTTCAGGCATTTGTTAACAGTTATATCACAAAGTCGTGGAGTAATCCAAGGTCAAGGTGTTTATCAAATTTACGTCAATGTGGAAGATGAAAATGACAATCCACCCAAGTTTGAGCTCGCGACTTATGAGGCTCATGTTAGAGAAAACTCAAACCCTGGAACCCCAGTCTCTCTTGATCAGCCAATCAAGATATTTGATCCCGACGATGGAAAAAATGCTGAATTCAAGATTACGTTGAAAGGCGAAGGATCAGAGAAGTTCCGCGTTGATCCAACTAATGGGAAGATCTATGTTGGGAACGTTCCTTTGGACCGTGAAGAGAAGCAGGTGTACACGTTCAAGTTGGTAGCTACAGATCATGGAAACTTGTCCTCTTCAGTTCCAATCACCGTTTTTATTGATGACCTCAATGACAATGGTTTGACTTTCACAAAATCATAATATAAAAATTCTTATGATTTAGTTATATATTATATCACTTACATATTATACTTTGAATAATAATTAATTGGATTTTGAAATTAATTTTTCTATTTAGATGTAAATTGACATTACAATTTAATATTCTAACCAAGCAAACAAAGTCTAACCTTAAATCCAAATAGGTTTATCATTGATTTAATTGAATATTGATTGAAATTTCTAGCTCCACAGTTTTTCCAGAACATTGTTCTAGACCCACCAGACCTTGACCAATCGAGCGGGCCAAGAGAGCTTTTAAGATCTGCTTCCGCTCAGCCAGTTTCAGTGGAAATCCACAGTAGCGAACCAATTAAAATACCAGAAACAATTGGAATTGGAACCCGAATAGCTCGAGTGATGGCGACGGATCGAGATATGGGAGACAATAGTAAAATATTCTATAGGATTGTTTCCGAAAATAGCAATCCGATCGGAGGAAAATTCTCATTTTTGACCGACAAGCAATACTTGTTCAGCAGAAACAAAGAAAAGCACTTTATGATTGAAAGAGTCACAGGTGAAATCAGCGTGGCAAAGCCAGTAAAGCCAGACACTGAATATGCTCTCAATATTTCCGCTTCAGACAGAGGAGGACTTCGAACTTATACAGGAATAAGAGTAAAATTGTCTTTAAGAATTTACAGTCAGCTATTTAATGTTGTAAAGAAAGATGAACCATGGGAATTTTAATAATGGAATTTTGTGATTTTTAAGGTCATTGTTCAAGATGTGAACAACCATGCTCCAATCTTTGAAAAGCCTTGGTACACATTTGAAGTTCTTGAAAGTAATTATCTAAGAGGAGAAATTGGTAAAGTTGTTGCAACT
This sequence comes from Neelides sp. FZ-2019, assembly GCA_009869795.1. Taxonomy (NCBI): domain Eukaryota; kingdom Metazoa; phylum Arthropoda; class Collembola; order Neelipleona; family Neelidae; genus Neelides; species Neelides sp. FZ-2019. The sequence continues at coordinate 73,834 of VJMY01000131.1, forward strand.
GATGGGGATTCGGGAATTAACGGGCAAATCTCCTTTACACTTCGCCCCAAATCGAACAACTTTGAAGCCAGGGATAAGTTTCCGTTCATAATTGATGCCAAGTCGGGTCTCATCTTTGTTGAGGGAGACGTTGACAGAGAGAGGAATCGAAGATTTAGCTTCCAAGCTGTCGCTACAGATGAAGGCATACCGCAAATGAGTTCCACTGCTGAAGTTGAAGTGAATATTATAGATGCAAATGACAATGGTACTTCAAATAACTTTTTAATTTTATATATGGCATAAAATCTTTAAAGAATCATTTACAATTATCATTATATAAGTGACTATTATTGTAGTTTAATGAGACTTGATTTTAATAACATTTTAGCACCACAATTTTACAATTTTATGAGCGTAATAAAGAAGGACGATTCTGGGAAATTAACTCCAGTGTATAGAACGAGCTTAAAGGAAAATACTCCAGTTGGAACAATTGTGACTCAAGTTTTCGCCAATGATTCGGACTATGCTGGAAATGGCAACGGTCTCGTCCTATTTCACCTCAGCAATCATCACAAGGAATTTTACATTGACTCTAAAAACGGAACAATTTCAACACTAACGACTTTCGACTATGATTTGCAAAACGAGTATAATTTGACAGTCGTAGCTTCAGATTTGGGGCGACCGTCTTTAAGCTCAACGGCCTACGTACTCATTCGTCTTCTTGATACAAAAGTTGATGGAAATGTCGTGAAAGAGAGAATGTTTTCCAACGAAGTTCTCACCTTTCAACCTGATAATGATTTCCCACTTCCACACCTCCTCACCAAACTAAACACGACTGAGAAATATAAAAGATATGAGATGGAATTTGATCTTTTTGGCGAAGAACAAGTTACAGATAAATTCAGAATTGATCCAATCACAGGAAGACTCTTTGTCACGAAAGCTTTAGACGAAGGAAGAACGTATGAATTTATTGTAAGAGCTCAAAACCCAAGACAAACGAGAGGATTTGATACAAGACAAGGGATCTCAGATAGATATCTTGGTTAACATTTCTTTTTTTAAATTATATTAAAAAAATAAACAAAATTTCAAAAGTTAATTGAAATGTGCTCATCTGTAATGTATGTTATAAAATTTTATTTAATATATTCATAAAAATTATTCATTCAATTCAATATTATGCAATCAATTATTATTAATATTTTATTATTTTATAGAGCACAATGAAGTTCTTGTTCGAGTTCGAATGTCTCCAAAGATCAAACAAATTCCATTAAAGCCAAGTACATTCATCCCCATTCAAAAAGTAGAAATCAAAACAACTGCCGAAACGCCAACAGAAAAATCATCTTCGTCTTCTCCAACTCCAGGAATCATCACAAAAGCCAACTTAACTCCCAGGATAATCAGTGCTGCCTCGTTTCCAAACAATCGAGGCGGACCTCCGTTCAGCATCATTGAAAACAGTTCCCCCGGGTTCAAGTCGGATTCCGGGAAGAAGTCTCCACAGAAGACTTCTAGTATTTACGCTGGAGAAATCGCAGTTTTAACTCTCTCCTGTGTCATATTTCTTGGAGGGCTCGTGGCCGCCATCTCCATTGCCTGCGTTCGGAGAAAGAGAAAAACTCGTCGGCGAAACTCTCACTTTTCAGCCATACCTGTAGAAGTCCGCCTACAGAAACAATTACCTCATCCAAGATCCACACTCGCCCGCGGCCCAACCCGCCCAGTTATCTTCCCCATGGCGCTTCCAGGCCATGACAGGATGCTCACTGACACGTCCGATAACACCTCTGACACTTTAGACGATTCTCCTCAATCCGTTCCAAAAGTCACGTCTTACAGCCTCCAAAAGGCCGGATTTTCCATTTGTCCCGACTGTCGCAAGCTTCGGAAGCCCGGGCAAAGGAAGAGTCAAAGGATGAAAGGAGGAGGCCGACGAGAAGTATCGCTTCCCTCGAGCAATGACTCGGGCATTGCTGGGGAAGGGTCAGACGGGCAGTGCAATTGCTGCTCTCACAATTCCTCCTCCGAGAGCGGAAGGTATTCCCATTGTTTCAACTATGATGGGAACTGGAGTAGCTTGCATCACTCTTTCACTCCCTCTTCAGTAGTCGTAGATTTGGCTGAACAGATTAAGCAACTTCCTACTCTGTCTCCTATTAAAGAAACTTCTCTCCCGACTCTCCCAAGAGCCAAGGCGGGAGGGAGCAACTATTCTGAACATAAGTACATTGGAAGTAGAGTTGTGAATGATAGTAATAATTCTCCTTCTTCTTTACCTTCTACTAATCACCCTAACAAAGTGGTCACGTTGGACGCGGGTAGAAATGGTAGCAAATACATTTCAAAGACTAACATCACGTCGAATATTCTGAGTAGTTTGAAACGGAAGAAGAGCATTCTTGCAAGTAGTCGGGGGCCGTCGACTTGAGCATTCCGTAGATTCTTCCCTTGATCATGTGTAGAACTTTTAGTAATGAGAAGAGAGACTGATTATATTCTTTGAAGGGAACAATATGAGGACAGTCTGATGCCACAGATGAATGAGAGGAACCGCCGGTCCCGCCCAATCCTCCCGCCTATTCCCCCTCCTATGAATCAAAATCGACTTGGAGTCTCTCAAGGGAGACCGGAGAATTTCAGAAGACCCGATCGTGTCATCATACTATGATTATTTAACAATTTTTGTTCAAACAACTTTCACAAACTCTTATTGCTCTAATGTACCTTCCAAAAATTACAATGCTTTAAATAATAGTATAATACTTTTATATTACAAACATTTTATATTTCAAACTAAAAGTTATATAAACATCCCTACCTAATAAGAATACTTAACAATATACTATTATTATGTAATAATTTTAACTTTACTCAAATGTTCTCCATACTAAATTAACATCTAATTAACCTTTTCAACTATTTTTCTAATAATTATCATAAACTAAAATATTTTAATTGCGTAAATCAAATTTTAATTTAATTAAACATTCCAAGTTTACAATTCCAAGTTTAAATGTTTAGCCGAAGCTGATACAATCTATAAGTAATTTTAAGATTTTAAATACATACAGATAAGGAATCAAGATAAATGATTTATATATTAACACGTATAGTAAAATAGGTATCTACTATATCATTTATATACCTATAATGAAAATGCATAAATAATGAAAATAAGATTGAAATTTTAAAAATAAAATACAATTTATTATACATTTTAGTGGTTTTCATTAATCATGATTATGTGAACACGATTTTATAAAAAATTTAAAAATAACTGTTCTTACTTTTGTGAATCAGCAGTGTATTAAATTACCTATCATCCTTAAACATACATGCATAATACATGGATTATTCATGGATTATATTTAAAATAATAATTATTGTAGTCATTCATGAATTTATGGTGTACTTACCTAACTACTGTTCATTAAATACTGGCATTGTGGCATTACATGCATGATATCATTTATAACATAGAACATGAGCTTAATTGTTGTGCTTTATAAGAAGAGAACAGACATAGCCACTATTATACTTGAAGGGGATATTATGTATGTTAGATATGATGATCAATCATTGTTTTATTTATTCAAACAATCTTTCATTTATAATTCAATCATTCAGATTTTAGTACACACATTACTTATTGTTTTATTATCTAATAGACTTGTAAAAATAATAGAAGTGTATGAAGAATTTTGAGACTTTGATGCAAAACTAACGTCTAAAACTTGCACTAGTTCAAATATACTTTTTTGCAAATTATATTTCATCATTTTATCCACACTTCCGAATTGGAAAATGATTTTCAATTTTCACTCTTCAGTTTACAAAGCTGAATTTCTAACTTTGTTCTACATTATAAAAAATAATTGATTTTAAACTTTAAATACTAATTTTAAGTTAAAACATGTCCATTCAAAGCAGTTTTGACAAATTAATTGACTTAACCAAACGTGCTTCATCTTTTGATCAAAATCCTGGTAATAAATTTTTCTGTTTAAAATATAAAGCATCAATGACTATAATTCTTTGCCATTAAAATAAATTTTCATATAACTTAATATGAGTATTAACATGACGAGGTTTTAAGAGTTGATTTGTTTACAGGTATAAAAATGAACGAAAAATTTATAACTTTGACTAAAGAATATCTTGCCAAAATTAAACTGTCTCCAAAAGCTGAAGCTGAATTTCAAAATCCAGAAGCTACCGAAACGTGGAAATACGCCTGCACCCTCGTCGAACACTTCATGACGTTAAGCGACGAAATGAATATAAAGGAAATGATGATGAGTGAAGAGGAAAAGTCAATCGAATTGCTCAGCATTGGGGTTCAAAGAAATCTCCATTTCATGATTGAACAAATTATTGGAATTGGACTTCATCCTTATCTCCTCTCCGGACTTTTCCCACTAGCAGCTTGTGCAGGCATCTCAGAAGAAGTTTTAAGAAAGGACAAGGACAAAAGGGTCTTCGTCCAATTTCAACGACTTAAATTCACGACTCAAGCTTTACTCACGATTCTCTCCGACAAGAATTACAAATTCCTGGTGAATCCTCAGTATGTCAGTGCAACTCTCAGCGGGGTTTTCATGTATTTACACGTTCCACTTGCAAAACCAGTCAAAGTAACCGAGAAGGATAAATTCACTGAGGGCGAATTTGAAGCTATTCAGAAGGGGAGAAAAGAATTAATGTGCCACTTCGACAATTTCTGTGAGATTATGCCGAAGCATCTCATAATCACTTCCTTGTACTTGGCCGGACAAAACAAGGCGTGGTTTAAAAATGCTTCTTTCGAGTACATGTACAAAATTCTTATGTCACAGAACGGACTCATTCTCATTGTTCGTTCTACAATGGAAGCCATGGGGAAGAGCGAGGAATGGAAAATTTCCAGGGTTCTCAAAGGCGTTGTGGATCAAGCCATGAGTGATGAGAAGAAGAAACAAGAGATTGATAAGAATTTCGACAACTTTACTTCACAAATTCGTCGGTTGATTACGAATGCCAGAGATAACGTCGATAATTCAAATAATTCTACCCTTATGAGAGTCGGGATTCAACTCGCGATCTTCATTTCAAATTGGAAGAAAAAAGAAGTGGACAAATTGGTTTGGAATACGCTTTTCAAGTTTCAAGCGTGCGATCACAAGGATTTGTTTTTCATGATTGAGATTTCCAAATGCTTACTTGAAAATAAGGCTGAGCGCGAGTATATTCATTATACGAATTTCATTCATATTTGGCATCAGTTCCTGTCAATCCTCCCTCAGCTCATCAATGAACATGAAAACGACAATTTTCCAAAAGGCGAGCAAGTGTTCAAACTCATTGAGTCGATTGAATCTCTCCTTGTGAATTTGTTTGGGGTTGTCCATTCGAAGACACCAGAAAATTTGGGGAGTTTTGCAACTCTCATTCTTCTCAATAAAGACATAGTGCATAGCTTTACCATTGATCCAATTGACGAAGGCTTAATTCTTTATTCAAACCCAAAGGAAGACCCCATGAAGAATTTAAAAGGAATGTGCGAAGTTTTAGTGAATAAAATTCTCCTTTCCAAGTCTCTCGTCAATTTGAACTTCCTCGTCTTCACTCAGATTCTCAATGCGAGCCAAGTTCTTTCAACGACAGACGAATCAAGAAAAGAGCAAGAGAAATTTGTCAATTTGAAATTACTCGAAATCTGTTCAGATGACAAATTCTCCGAGACTTGTTTAACTTCAATTTCTGACAACGAAGAGGGTTCTTTAACCTTTTTAATTGCCATTCTAAAGAAGATTGTCTTGGACGCGAAGTCTGTGGATGATGAGCTTAATTTCCCCCAATCTCTTAATTTGGCTCTCGAAATTGTCATTTCTATTGCTCAAGCATTGGACAAGTCTCATGAAGATGCATGGACTTCACTTAGTGCCATTGTTCCAGTATTAGATGTTTTGAACATCAGCCCGATCGTTGGAGAAGAATTGCACCAACTTGCAAAAGAACTTCAAATCTTGATTGCCACAAGAGGAGGATCTTTGTCATGTAGGACAGTCAAGAATAGGAGTGCCTTTTGCAAGGCCAAGTTGGATGCGGAGAATCCCATCGCTCCTATCAAAGGTCATGGATTGTTGGAGCTTCGAAGACTCATTGAGAGGAAAGACGAAGAGACACTTTCTCACGGTCCAGAACTCTTGGAGATATTCGAGCGGGACTTGGTTCATGAGGACTCGTATGTATATTTAATGGCGATTCAAGGGCTCTCGTCCTTCGCGCTAATTCACCATGAACAGGCTGTGCCTAAATTACTCAAGGGGTATATGGAAGTAAAAATTGAAGACAGGGGAGAAAGAAGACTCAAAATTGGCGAAGTTCTTGTGAAAACTTTAAGAAAATTGGGGAAAGGCGCTATAAATTATCGAGTCCATTGTACCAATACGTTTTTGGCTGTTATGAGTGATGAGGACAATTTAGTGAAAGCATCAGCTTTATCAAATCTTGCGGAATTGACTGGAATTCTTGGATTCTCAATCGGTTCAATCCTAACAGATGTTTGTTCATTTTCAAATTTTCATAATTAATTAAACTTTTTTTTATATAATCGAAATGTTGCCCTTTACAGTATTAATACTTATTGTTATTTATAAATATTATTTAATCATTGAATAATAAACGTTTGAATATTTGTTTAATAGGTTTGGATGACTGTCTCAAATATTTTTGAATGGGAAAAAGCAGTTGAAGTGCGAAGAGCTGCTGCTCATCTGGTCGTTCTTCTCCTCCGATGCGTGGTAGACGACTTGGATGCATATCAAATCATTGAAAACAGAAGTATTGGGAATTACTTGGTGGAAGTTCGAAGGGCCCTTGAGAAGTTAAAGAAAGATGAAGATCCCACAACTGCTCTTCACGCTACATTGGCTCATCAAGAGCTTTACCGAATTGTTCAAAAGTTACTGGGACGGGAAATCAATGCCGGCGGTGGATAAGTTACTATACAACTTTCAAATCTCATTAAATTGTTTTTTTTAGCAATTTCAAATCAATTTTATAGCCATTTTATATCGAAGTTTATTATTGTTGCATTTTTTAATTTTTCTTTCATCTACGCTAAATAATTGATACCAAGTACTCAATAAAGAACTGTTTGAATAAAATTTTTAATAAATGGCAAATATAGTTTAAACGATTTTCATTTATCATATGAGAAATGGATTAATTGGATAATATAGGCATACTATAAGCATTAAGAAGGTAAACATTTAAATTATATTTTTTTGCAAACTTTTTAGTTTAGTGAACTTTAAGTCTTGGAGAATGTTGATCTTAATGAATGATTGGAATCTTAATACACTTATGCTATGCCCTTGACCTGACGTTAAATACAACTTTTAATCTGGATTATTTTTTAACTTCTAAGTACGATTAATCATCATTCAATTTTTACATTTAACAACTTGTGTATGCGTAATACAGTATAATGAGATACATGTAGTATAATGAGATAACTAATGAAGAATTGTTTGTATTTGTTTGCGTTTATTTATATTAATGCATTTCTTATTAATGATAAGAGAAGAGCTAAAGGTGAAGAATAATCTTATCTCAACATCTGTGTAAGAAATGTCGTAAAATGTTTCTACTCGCATTGTTTCGTTTCATTCACTCCTTCATCTCAAAGGAAGCTCATTTGGGATTAAATAAATTTGAAGATCATAAAAATGTTGATTTGTAAGACTGTTCTTGCTGCAAAGGTCGCTGCCCCGTTCAGGTAATTTACAAGCGAACATTTAATTAGAACGAAATTATATACATTGTAAATATTTAAATAAAATCAGCACACATTTCAATTATCATGTGAAGGGTTTCAAATATGTCAAGTCATTAAAGCAAGTGAATTACTTTTCCTTTGATTCAGAGACGAAATCTCAGAAACGATCAAAGAAAAAGGAACGGTAAAGCTTGTAAGTTTTTTAGCGAATAAAGATCCTGCTGCGGTCAAATATGCTGAATGGACTGCGAAGGCTTGTGAAGAAACAGGGATTAACTTTGAAATTCGCCAAATGAACAGAGAACATTTGGAAGATGCAATTCTTCAAGCCAATGAGGATGAAATGATAAACGGAATCATGATCTATTATCCAGTCTTTGGAGGAGGACATGATCAATACATTCAAAATTTGGTGTCGCCTCTTAAGGACGTTGAAGGACTTTGTCATCAGTACAGATTCAACATGTATCATAACATTCGATATTTAGACGAAGGAAGTTCTTTGAAATCTATTATCCCTTGCACTCCTCTAGCAATTGTAAAGGTCTGTATATGATATAAGTTTGTTGCATTTTAATGATATATGATTCAAGAGGGTAAGCAATAAAGCGTAACCAAACTATTATCAAAAATACCCGTCAAATAAATTTATTTAATCAACTTTTATTAAAAGTTATATGCTAATAAATCAACGGTGGATTATTAAAGTAATTTGTTTTTACCTTTTTATTTAGATTCTTGAATACTGTAAAGTTTATAATACAATTGTTCCATATGGGAATCAACTTCACGGAAAAGTCATAACAATTGTCAATCGAAGCGAAGTTGTTGGCCGACCTTTAGCAGCACTTTTAGCCAATGACGGGGCCAAAGTTTTTTCTGTTGATTTGGATGGAGTTCTCGAGTTTTACCGAGGATCCGGCTTGAGATCAAGAAAGCATGGGGTCACTTTTTAATATTTAATAATCTGTTTTTATAGCAGTGATTTATTCATGATTTATTGGGTTAAACGGTTAAATCATTGAGTACTTATTCAGGTTAGCGATACAGCCATGAGCTTGGAAGATGTCTTGCCTTTATCAGACGTTGTGATTACAGGCGTGAGTTTTTCTAATTAATTTTTTCAATATAGCATAATAACATTATCAATATAAATTGGCTTTTCTACACTAAACTTGTTGAATTAATAGGTATTCTTGTAAAGCGATTAGGACTTTTAAAATGCTTTCTCAATTCTAACTTTAGGTTCCGGTGGAAAATTATCGAATTTCAAGTGAACTCTTAAAGGAAGGCGTAATTGCTGTTAACTTCTCATCCTGGAAGAACTTTGATGAATCTGTTAAGGAGAAAGCAGCCTTGTTTGTCCCTTCTTGTGGAAAATGCACCGTTACAATGCTCCAGAGAAATCTTCTCAGGCTCAGAGATTATCAAGTTGAAATTTCCCAAAAAGTTAATGAAAATAAAGCAAGTTAAATTGATTTTTATATGTAAATGATTTATGATTTGATGTTTTGTATTTATGATTCATGGTTCAAAACAAGTTTGGTTTAAATTGATCATGAATTTATTATTCAAAAATAATGTTTCTTACTACATATGTTAATTTTCATTACTAATTACTTAATCATTTAACATTAGAACGTTTTTTTGCGATTTTATTAAGCGTGCATCTAAGGTACATGTATGATGTGTCAGTAGTTTTCATAATATTTATTACGATAATTATCTTGTTAATAGATTGAAAATATTCCTAGTTATAATTATTCAACAATTATTTATCATAAGAATAAAACATTTTTCAACTTTTAAATACATTATGAGCATTTTAGGTGGATGCGTTATTATGCAAAGGAAACATGCTTGTTAATTACATAATATTAATTTACGTAATTTTTAATAAAGTATAAATAATTAGATATGTTTTATAGATGAATTTGAAGAATTTTAATTAAAATAACATTAAATATACAAGTGTAAAACAAAACTACAACAATTGCATAACTTATATATTAATACTCATCCTTGTGTTATAATAAAGGAATAAAATTAAGCAAAAATTTCGATTCTATAAATCTAAAAATAAATTATAAGTTATTCGAATAATAGATTATATTTTCAGCTAACTCCTTTTCAAATTATAAACATGATGGTTGTTTGATTTAACCCAAAGTACGTTGTGTATATTTAATAATATAAATTTTATACCACAAATAATATATTTATGCCTCAAGATATAATTCATCTATTAATCAAACTTCCCCAAAACAAGTTGCAATAAAATAATAACATAATAAATACGAATCACCCAATATTAAACGTCTAAATTCCATTTTTCTTACAATATTCTGACTTTACCAGGCTTGAAATAATAAATACAATTTATAATATATTATAATGTCACACAAATTAAACTTTACAACAATGAGAGTGGAACTTAGCACCTTGTGAGAGATTGAAGAAAAAAGAATTTGAATAGAGGTGAAGTCTCCATTGGAGGAAAGAAGGAATCGGGCCATCGGTTTTGGTCCAGTGAGTAAAGTAAATGAGTGCGAAGGGAGCTGAGTCGTGTAATATATGACTTTTATATGCTACACTTCATCTTTTATCTCCGAGATAAAGGAATGGGATTCAGGTTTGAGAAGAAGCTCATCAAAACGTAAGAACCGGGATTGCCTTCAGCCCTCGCCCTAAATTCACGCTGTGAAATACACTTGGCAAAAGACCTGAGAAACCTACATTCATGCAAAGCATACTTAATTACAATTACACACCACAAGAACAATGTTATGTAGCCGCCGTTTCCTTCCTGACCATTCCTAACCATCTTTTATTCTCAGTTCTTGTATTATTTCATTGAGCTCTCATTTTGACGAAAAATTCCTCGAATTGATACAGCCATGTAATGTGCAAGGCTTTTTTCCTTTAAAGGTGATCTATCCATTTAGCCATGATACTGCATTAATTGAACCATGTGTAAAGGTAATCTATTTTCTAATATACTAGCTCATCTGGATTTTTCAGAACTTAATTAGCATAAAATTAATTAAGTGCTCCATGTGTTAAATAGACATTAAAAGAAACAAGCAAGTATTAGTTAAGTAGTATTTAGAGAAAAATATACCATAAACATTTAATTGAAATGTAGAACGAGGAAGAAATTTATCCTTTTTTAAATTATTTAAATCTATGTACAATTATATGCATGTATTTGCTATATTATTTTTTATATCTCAGCACTTTTTAAACATTAAGAACAATACTTTCATAAAATATCTTAAATGTTCATATTTTAAATTTTTAACGTTAACTTATTAAATAGCTCGTTCTTCTGTAGAAATGTATAAGTAGAAGATTGTAATAAATATAAGTAAATTGAAAAATTTCTCATCTTACATAGGTAGTTATTCGTGAGAAACAACTGATGTAAAGCGGAATGAAGTGGATTAGTGAAGGTTAGCTTGTTTAGGAGTTAAAAGAAAGTTTGATTTCAAGATCCCGATGTCCGTTCCATGTCACGATCTGTGATTCCACGTTGAGGCTGTTGTTCTCACTCCGTCTCTTTTTCACTCCCGTCTCTGAGGAGCTAGTCGTGGAAGAAGGTGATTTGGATCCAATTGCACCGTGTCGATGATCTTTGTCGACCGAAGACTCTTCATCATCGCGACGCTCAATTGGCCTCCAATGTTCGTCATAGAAGAAGTTTCGTCTCTCGAGCGGAGACACGGGCTTTGAGCTCAGACCATCGTCGTCGAAGAAGGCTGGTGCTGGCGACGGCGAGGGCGATGGACTCTCACGAGACAAGTAATAGAAGTAAATTGGCTGATAGAGAAGTGGTTGTTGGACAACGGGAGGCTTCGGTGGGTAAATGAGTGGAACTCCCGAAAAAAGGCTTCTCGTGTTTTGTCGAATGAGTGTCACCCCCTTGTAGTAATTCTTGTCCATTCTCCGCTTCTCGGTACTCTAAAATAAAGAGATATTCAATAAAAGCACTAGTATATTTTAATTTCCTTACAATAGATCCTTATTGAGAAATTGTCAAAGAAAATTTAGGCTATGCTATACGATCGATTTATGATCATAATGGTAATGTAAATTATGAGATTAGAAAAATTTCCAATAAGGTTTAATTACTCTTGAGATCCTCAAGAGAAGGAAAGATTAACCAGCGGAACATTTGTTGATGGATATTTGATAAATAGAGTTTTTCAGTTGGTCAGTCACGAGCTTCATGAGATTCAAGCGGTAATGGAGGAGAAGCGGATCATTATGGAAAAGAAACCTGAGAACACCTCTTTTTGGGAAAACACTTAGATTAGCAATGACTCTGCAGTCATCGACTCTCTCTTAACTAAAGGGTTTGTTAAAGGAAGATTTTCTCGAATCTCTCTTGCTCCTTCCCTCAAATTGAAATTAGAGAGGTTCTTCTTCTCCGCATGAGTGGTTCAAGTGACCCAAATCATACCCACGAACTGGCTATAATTATTTTTTGATCCTACGCTTTTAAGGTACAACTCCCTTTTACAGTTCCATTTTTTACTTGTTACAGTTCCTATTTCCACACATGTCAGCTAAAAGTAGTGACTTCAAATTGAACACAATGTGAAGGAGCTCCTCAAATGGCACGAATGTCCATATGTGTAATTCACATTTGACAAAATCCATGTCTTGGAAATTCATGTCTCACTCGTTATTTATATAATTACGAATACAACTAGAAAAAATAATATTTGTAACTTCTTTATCATAATAATGCATGTTAGAAAAATATGAACAGTAATAGCAATTAAAATGAGGAACAAATTTTTAAGTTTAAAGAATTTGTCAATATTTAAAAAAAACAATGATTTTGCGAAAAGTTGTTGTTCTTGATGATGAATAATACACTAGCTGTTTTGTGTTTTTTTGAGTATTATTCCAAGTAAAAGTAAAAAAATTTACTACTACACCTACATAATACTGATGATAATACTCACTCACCTGTACAATACTGATAATTACCTATTTAAAAGCCTAGTATAAGCATTATCTTTTCACCATATAGATATTAGAGGTCAAAATTTGTATACAAATCAAATTAATAATCTATATAACTAATTGTATGCTTTAAATTTTTTATTTAAAGGCGACTAAAATATTTCCAAAACATACTTTAATAGCTAATTGTGTGGATCTAATCATTTTTAGAAAACTATTAAAAGAGTTCATCTGAACGTTCGAAGAAACTTTTCTTCTGACTAAACTAAACGTTCCATGAATAAGTTTACCCTTTTTTTTAGCACGCACACACATGGCGCATAAAAAAGTTTCATTTGGATAAACGATCCAATGAGCTTCATATATATATTATTGTTATATTATTTAGATAGGACTACTCATTTCCTTTAAAATATCTTATAGTAAATTGCTCCTAATGTTAATTAAAATTAATTAATTAAATTCATACATTGAATGTTGATAATATTTATTGGAAACAAACGAAAATAAAGAAAGTTGATAATAATACTTACATTTAAATATTCCTCATTTGCATACAATAGGATCGAAAGCTAAAAGAAGATAATTATAATTAATATTCAATGCTGACACTACCAACATAAATGGGAGCTATTTTTACATTTACTATCAATTACTATCCTAATTGAGAAACCAATATAAATACTGTAAACAACTAATTTCGATTCATTACTCATTACAGCAATGTATTATATCTCAATCGAAATATTATTTTTGCCAGATTATAATAATTATTACTCTTATTTAAAATACACAAATAATAGAAAATTTTTATATTTCCTAAAAAATATTTTTATTTTTAATAGTGATAGAAGAAAAATAAATCTGCAGCTTTAACTATTTAAATGACAATCTCTTATTTGATTCGTTAAATATTAAGTAAAATTATGTTGAAGAAAATGGTTTAAAATGAGATTTTTACCTTAAAGAGATGTATTTGTCTCTCATTCCTTGTTCTTTGTGAGCGTGCTGAGGAGCAGCGAAGCTGCGAGTTTCGCAGCGAAAAGTAAACTGAGTGATGATGGAGATCAGCTCAGTAGGGCGGCTGGGTAACCCGGTCACACAGTTAATACAAGGAAGTGACCGAGTAACGTTCTCTTTCCCCTCGGGCTCCGTCTCCACCCCCGCCGCCAATTCCCAACAACCCCACAACAACAACAGGATCATACACTTACCTTTTAACTTCAACCCATTCACTTTATATATTTATATGGGATCCTCCTCAACTTCTCCTCATGTAAATAGAAGTGAGACGAGCTCATTGAAAAAATACAACTCCTTGTTTTTTATACCTCATATCATTTTTATTATTTGCGGATCAATTCTTCCTCCTACTCAATACAACACGAATCCCATCTTTGGGTCTTAAGATAATGTCAGGAAGGAGACCAATATCATCTTTGGCATCCACAGACATAATGTTGAAATTTCGAAGGATCCCAGCCAAAACAATCTTATCTTCCATCATTGCAAACTTTTGACCTAGAAGAATGACATTTAAAAAATATTATACTTAGCAATGAAATGAAATGTTTTACAATGAAAAAACATTTATAATTCTTAAACATGCATGTAATTAATAAAAATGTTGTTTATATAAAAAATAAAGACCAATGCAATTTCTTGGTCCAGCAGAGAAAGGAACGAAGGCGTAAGGATTCCTTCCTTTTGAATTCTCAGGGAAGAATCTCTCAGGAATGAATGCTTCTGGGTCAGGGAAAACTGTATGGTCTCTGTGAAGTTGAAATGTAAATATTGTAGCGACGGTTCCTGTTGGAGCGACGAGACCTTCACCTTAGTGTAAATATAAAGAATGAATTAATATAGTCATTGAATTCTCAATGATGGGAATGAGGGTGAGACGATTCATAAATTGAGATAAATGTCTCGTACCGAAATCCAAGTCTTGGTTGAGTGTCCTTGCGAAGAATGGGACAGAAGGGTAGAGACGGAGAGACTCTTTCACACAACACTCTAAATACTTCATCTGTGACAAATCTGCCATTGTGACAGGGCGTGATGTGTCGGTCCCGAAAATGGTGTCCAATTCCTCTTGTGCTTTCCTCTTTGAATATAAAACATGTTAGGAATATAAAATTAATATAATTCGAGAGTCAAATGACTACTATGTATATTTTGCATGCTAAAAGAAACATTCAATGTTCAAAGAAAATAAAAATTATTGACTCGGATTAGGATTTTGATCTAAATCTAACTTGGCATTCAAGGTTTGATCCTAAATTGAATATTGTCCAAACTAAATTAGCAGCCGTTGTGTCATGGCCCTGTATGTAACAAAAAGTATAGGTGAATTTACTAAACAGTACTTTACCATTTACATTGATTTTTAAGATAGGAAAATCATTAAAATATTTGATGAGGTTTTGTGTTTACCTCAAACATAAAAGTGTCTGTTTCTTCCCGGATATCCAAATCACTTAAAACTTTTCCATCCTCTGCGACGTCTATGAGAAGATCCATAAAAGCTAATCTTTTTTTCTCTGAAAACGAGAACACCCACTTTATCACTACTTATACCCAGCTACAATTTCTTACACCACTTACATGAAATGCATGCATTTACTATAATTAATGATGCCATGAACCCACAAGCCTACTTAAGAACTTGAACTTTTATTAAGCATCAACATACTTGTTTCCTCAAAGTCCACGTTTTTTCCTTGTTTTACTTTGGTCTTCCTTCTTTCCTCTTTCCTTTCTTGAATTACCTTTTTACACATTATCTTCCTCATTATCATAAATAATTTCAAATAATTAATTAGAATGACTTGAATTATAATAAAAATTATCATTAATGAATGCCACCGTACTCTTCCCGTGAATCCGTGAAGAACTTTTAAACATTTTTTCTCTACTCTTCCTTGAGGTGAGAGTTTATAAACAAAATCCCATCTTAGCCATGGATATATCAGTCTATGAATTAGCGAGTCACAGACCCTTAAATAAAAAATATTCACTTAATTATCCTCACAATAAATTATGAGTGTTAAATATTAGCGTTAATCCGATGAGTAAATCTACCCGTAAACAGCTTTAAGATACTCTGAGTCTGGATCATTTTGAACATTTATTTTCTTTCCCATTGCACTCTCTATTAAAATTAAAATTAAAAATAAGATGATATCTGAAAGAAAATCTCATTAGATTAATTTCAATTTCGACTGTAACCACAAATAATGTCCAATGTGCAGCGCGTGATGAAAGGAAAGATGTCAAATTTAGGGGACTTGGAGATTTGTTTATTCAAGACATTCACAAGAACTTCAGATTGCTCGTTGAAAACTTCAATGAAATCTTCTAAAATTTTGAAATGAAAAGTTGGAGTAAGAAGCTTTCTTCTTCGATGCCATTTTTCACCTTAATAATTAAAATATAACTATTCAAATGAAAAATTCTTTACAGTTTTTTATATGGCTATATTATGAATCATGATGTTCTTTATAATGAAATAGGAATATTTTAGAACCAGAAGAAGTAAGGAGGCCAGTTCTTAGCCAAGGTTCCAAAAGTTGATAATCTAAAAAACATTGTAATTATTATATGCATAATTATAATTATAGTTGGCAATTTAACAATTATGTAGTTTGATATTTTACATTTTAACAAAATTATAAAATTATTATTAACTATGAAAATTAATAAAATACCAGTAGCTTTGTTAATCTCAATATTTGAAGAAAGTAATTTCTACAGTAAAAAAAATATTATATTATAGTACTTGATATACCATATCCTTATTATAATGCATAAGGGTTTAAATTCGGAATTATTCTTTATTGAGACATTGAGAGTGTAATGCATACCTCTGCATATTTTGCTGTAGAAATTGTAATATAAGGTTGATTAAAAATCCAAGCTCTCCATATTTTCCCATGAGTTCTTACCATCCATTCTCCAACGCCAAGAAGTTCTTGAAATTAGAAAATGAACTGAATCACTTAGAATTAAAATTATTACATTAATACATTATGTGTATAAAAATGATTTTTTTAGTTTAGAAAATAATTAACCGTTACTTTCACTCTTTACTGCAAAAATGAGTCCATTTCCAAATAGAGGTATTGTCGGAGGACCAGGGAATTTATCAATTAGCTCTTTAACTCTTTTATCCTTCTTAACAAGAGAAAAATATATTGAAATAAGAATGACTGAAATCGCAGTTAAAAGTAGGAAATTATCAAGATTTAAAACGTTCATGATTCCTTTTAAATTTAATTGAATTATACTGAAAAGCAATTAAGTTGAAATGACTTGAATACTCTCATCGTCAGACAACAGACGTCAACATTTAATTTTTGCTATGTTGTGCTATCCTATTTACTATCAGGAAAGATACAACCAAATTATCTATTACACAGACTTACATAAATGTAATTTATACATAATATACACCGTCAGGACCGGCACGTATATAATATCAATTTGCAAACTTTCATACTTTATTATAATCATTCGTATTATATGAGACAAGTACAATAAATGTTGTAGGGTAATAGAGAAATACATTTATGTTTGGAGTTTACAAGGACGTATTTTTTAAAGTGTTTTTCTGTTAATTTGAATATTTGGCCGGGTATACATATTGTTTCATGATCGCTAATATGAGCTCTGCTTAATGAATATCGATATAATAAGTAGGTGTATAATTACCTTTTATTTGTAGGAAACAATTGATTCTTTTATGTGAACTGCTAATATAGGAGGCTCAAAAGTGCGAGCTAGGAAAAAATTGACTTTAAAACATAATATTCCTTCGTATTTAATTATTTATATTTTGTAATTTTATTTTTACACTAAATATCGGCAACTAAATAGCTAAAAGGAGAAAAGACTCGTAGTTTATTTAAGTTTTTAAAACATTACATCATTTTATTCAGTTAAAAATCAATTTATTATGAAGAGGGCAATGAGTACAAGAATTAGAGAAAAATGAATCAATATCAACAATCTTGTCCACTTTTTAATTTTTAAGTAACAGTCAAAAATGATAAGTTATGAGAAAATTATAAATTGTTCAACCGGCCTTCGTAAATAGCTATGGATTAAGTTAAAATACAACTTGTAAATGTTGTGAAAAAATTAACATTAAAATACTTAAAAATGTATGACAATAATGACAATATGAATGACATATTACTTAAGTATGTTTGCATTGGTATAAAAACAATTAAAGTTGATTTCGAAATGTGAGAAAATCAAACAAGTGGGTAGCTTGCTTGGGTTGCGACTCCACATTGGTTCTTCTTGTTTCGGGCCATTTTAATGAAACCACCATCTCCCCATTGAGTTCCCCAACTATTCTTCACAATCCAATAGTCATCTCCGTTTTCACTTCCATACCTAAATAAAATAAATTTAAAAAGTTTAGAATATTTTCATAATTAATATAAAACACTAACATCTAGGAATAGTAACTGCCACAATTTTGAAAGAAAAGTGAATAAAAACTCACCCAACAACAAGTACACCATGATCAAGTTCAGTTGCAGAACATTTCTTTTCAACGTAGACTCCCTTGGAATAAAATTGGAAGGATTCATGAGAAGCGTCAATGGCTACTGAGATCTAAAAGGAATTAATATTCGATTATTAATGAATATTTAGAATAATTTATTGTTTATTAGAATAATTGATAGCAATGAGGATTCTAACCGGTCCAATACTTCCAACTGCAGCCTTGAGCTTATCTTCACTTCCTTGTGAAACATCGACGTATCCTTTGTCATCAGCTCCTTTGTTTCGTGGCTTGTACCGACATTTATCATCTTCTGCTTCATAAGGATACGTCATTTCCGTATCAATTCCATTATTTTCCTTAATGTACTGGAACGCATTGTCCATCAAGCCTCCATTACATCCTTCGTTTCCGTACTTGCCTATAATTTTAAGATCAAACTTTAGGTAATTTGTAATGAGCGCAATGTAGCACGCTTTTAATGGTTTTTAATATAAATCTTACCAGAACAATCGATAAGGTTTTGTTCTGAGAGGGAGACAAGCTTTCCAGTTTTTCTAAAATGTTGTCCTTCAAGAGCTCCGGTCTATAAAAGAGAGAACAATTATATTTAATCGGGGAGAATAGACGATAAAATTAATCAGAGTTTAAACATGATTGTGCACGTTTCTATGAAAAAGAATTGTTTACATTTGATCAGATTCCACATTTATCTGAATCCAATTGGTATAAACAGGATTCGAAGAATGATAAAAATGAATTTAAAAGATAATGGTGTCAAAGTTTGTCAACATTGAAAGATACAGTTTATATTTATAAGGAAATGACCGTTGAAAAGAAAGTCTGGTAAGAAAGGGGGCAAATGTGATAAACCCGCTTATGTTTAGAGGAATACTTAGAAAGAAAGATTAACTTACTGCGGAGAAGCTCCAGCATGAGCCACATTGTCCCTGATCTTTCACAGGCGTCACGGCACCCTTCTCTCGCCAATCTATCGCTTCTGGAACGACAATGTTTTCAGCTGCAATGAATGAAACGGCTGAGAGTTCATGGAGTGTCACGTTCCTCAATTCAAGTCGGAATCCATTTCTTGACTTGCGGAACTCACTGGGAAGAATATCTCCGTATTTATTCATTTCTGAAAATAAGTTATAATCACGATATTTAGTCATATCTGGGAATTATAAAATTGTATAATCACTCCCCCTCAAACCTCGCCAACATTAAATTCATTGTACATAAATTTTGATTTTATAAACGTTTCATACCGAGTTTAAACTTGTTTTCTGGGTCTTTGTTATGCCTGGCAATTTTATGCCTATTATTCATATAAATTTTCATTCTGAATTTCTCTTCAATTTCATTTCCATAAGTCTTTCCGTGCTTTTGCTATAACAAAGGAAATCATTATAAGCTTGAATTTATCGTTCACTTAACAATTTAAGCATATTTTTAATAATTTTATAAATAATATCATGAAAATGCAAATGCAAATAACTTATCATATTAATATCATTCAATGAAATAATTCCAACTTGTAGAAATTTTTTAAACATTAATATTAAAGAGTCAATAAATTCATATGGAGTTTGAGTGCGTAATAGTGAGAGTTAAATACCTTGAAAGCTTCCCACTCATCTTGAGCAAGATCGGCCAACGAGATTGAGCTGGCGAAAGTCGCAAAGGCGAGGACTAAAATTATGTACTTCATCTTGAGTTAATTGAGCTGTAATCAGTGAAAGTTAATTGAACAAGACGTCTATTTCACTTTAATTTGGTCGTTCGAAAAGAGAAAGAAGAGTCAATGAGGAGCGATGAGAGTTATTCTAGTAATGAGAGGAATACAGCTGAGCAGCGAGTTTTGAATCACATCTTGTGACCGTGACTCATTCATTCCCTTCGTTACTTCCTATATTTAACCATACAAAAGTTACAATGCATACACAAATCGTATAGCTGTCCAAAACGCGCAAAACCCTCGCTATCGTTTAATGTTTGCTCACAAAGCACCTTTGAACCCTCTGAACTTCTTTAAAATGATTCTGTACCTAATATTAAATGTTAACAGACTCAATAAGAACAATATTTTTCATTCAGCTTATGCGACTTAAAAACAATCACGTCCCATAACAAATGATGGAATAATAAATTAACAATGTTTTGTCAATAACATAAATGTCAATTATAACATGTTTTCATGTATAATCTATATGAAGCTTATCTCATGTAATTTTAACCCTTATTGAATAAAGTTTGATTTTTAGATTTAATCTAAAGTACAAACGTATGATATGATTGTATTGTTTAATGTAATCAAGGTTTGTTATTTTTATGAACATAAGATAAATGAGTTATTTGCGACGCGAGGATGTAATACGAGATTTATGGTAGGTAAGGTACGTGATGATGATGAATGATCATTTACTCAAAAAATAGTAATTCAAGTTCCTGGTGATTATGCTTAAATAAGAAATTACAATTTTTATTTAAACAATTTGTTTATTTTGTGAGTAATAATGATACATACTTAACTATATCAGCCATCTAAAATTCTTAATTCATACTATACGTGGGCAATTGTAAGATTATGGTCAATGCGAGTGATTCTGTTTAGTTGTGAGTTTGTGAGTAATGTTTTTAGAACTTTTCATCTCTCTTATTTTGGTTTAATTAATGCATATTATTTATTACTAATTGAAAAATGAATCAAATAACGATAATTGATAAGGTACTTAATATTAGTATTATGTTCATATTTGACCTATTTCAGTAAGTTGAGTTTATTAATCAAATGAATCAACATTTGCAATTAGTGATTAATAGTGATTAGCCTGATTACCCATTAAAGAAAAAGAGACTTGTATTAATTAAAAATAATATTGTATTCCCAATTAAAGATATAAAAATGCTATAGCGTATTGGAAAAACCAATCCATCCATACAAGAAAACTTTCGTTTTCAACAGTAAAAAAAATTATTTTATTTTTAATGGGTTCAAACCTTTCTAATTGTTTAGTTTCTTCCTTGACAGGATGCACTTAAAGAGCCTTTTCTGAGAATTCCTTAGCTTTATTCGCATATTCTCTTGAAATGAGATAAATGAGGCAAATAATAGGAATTCCCAAAGATCAACTCAAATAACAATGTTGTAATTACAAATGGAGAAATTGAATGATCAAATTTAAGAATAACAACAAAATTAGGGACCAAAATCCGACAAAATTAAGTGAAAAATAAATGAATTCAATCATACCCAATGATGACAGTTCCACACCGAAATAATAAGTCCATTTCTCTATTAATTTTCCAATACAAGCCTTTTCTTTTTTCATTGAATTCTTCATCATTCACAAGTTTCCTAAAATATTTTAAATAAATAATAATTGAATGAGCTTTTAAAAATTAAAAAAATTAAGACTTACATGCAGTGATCAATCCAAATAATTTGCGAGCGCATAAAACAGTGTTGTTAATGGATAAAACGAGATTGAAAGTCAATCAATCAAAGTAATGCCTGTATCAATAAGTGCACTAGTTGTGAGTCCAATCCAATGCTCTTCTTCAAAATGTGCATAAACATTTGCCACGTTTTGCTTCCGATAAAAATAAAAGAGAATAGTTTCAATGTTTTGACTAACGACTACCAATCTGTTAATTTCTTCCATTCTATTTCTCACATTTTTTCTTGGAGGGAGATTCTTTCCTGATTTTAATATAAAGGTCCAATAAATATATAAATTAAAATCAGACCTATTTTGTCATTGTATTAAAACTTACCCATGAAAGTATTAAATCTTTGAAGCATATTGAGGAAAATACAAAACCCAATTTTTTCTCTTATGTCGTTGAAAGCACTGAAAAGCACAAGAATAAAGGAGAATAAAAGACTAAATCCTATGATGATATTGTTCAACTTTTGAATTGATTCAGGAGCTGACATAAAATAATGTAAAAGGATCAATCCTTTTACCGAGAAATGAATGACTGAAGTATAAGAAAAAGTACCAAAGAGAGAGCCGTTTTTTACTTGGAAATGAAAATTCCACTTCTCCTTCATTGTCTTCTTTGACAGAAGCAGAAATGACAAAACAATTTTTAGCAGAATAACAGATTTTCCTAAAATATTTAAAACTCGTTTTTGAGAGCATTTTACTTAAGAAGTGATTAGAATTACGCGAACAGGAACAAGCTACCTGCATGAGCTACCTTCGAAAAGTGAATAGTCTCAAATAAACCCCCAAAATTCAACTTTTTACTTATATTTTACACCAAGAATTTATAAGTTGATAAGACACACATGTATATCCTATTTATTTATTATAAATGGATAGTGTAAATTTGTATTTGGAGTGAAAGTATTTGATTATTCATTTAAGTACTTTCATTGGTTATACTAACACATTAATTTCGTTATTTATAGTTTGCAGACTTTCTCCTTCAAAATTATATTGTTTCAATAATTATATGGCATATGGTACAAATAAAACAGCGATGAATAAGTTGGAATTAAATACAGTATGACATCATTTATTATGAACTAAAGTTCCATTCCAGGCAGAATGAATAGATTTTCACTCTTTTCACTGCGTCACTCATAAATTCTCTTGTCATTTAATTTGAATAGAACTAGGACAATAAAATAAATGATGAGTAAATTCTAAAGAATCTTATTAAAAATTAAAACTACAATCTTAGCTAACTTTAAATGTATTTCATTATATACTAAAGGGGTTTAGATAATTTTTGATTAATAAAATAAAGTGTAATATTGTAATATATAATAAGCATTTTTAATCAATAACAATACCTAATAATAATTATAACGTTACAGCAATATTCACTTTGTCATACCCAATAACATATTATAAAAATCTTAATACGATCAATTAAGAACAAACAGATATTCTTAATTATCGATTATATACCTAGTTATGTCATAATTTAATCTATTGTCTATAGTAGTCATCAAGGTACATGAATAATTCATTTTGTCTTATTTTTCTAAACTTTCCACCAATCTTGACCGTGTTATCCACAGAAATAGAGGAATTAACCGTTAATCTCAAAACGAACTATTCTTTCGGAACAGTCGGGTAAGTAAAGAAAGCCCCATAAACGCCATTCTCTTCAAATATTTGAATAGCAATTTGGGTAAGTGCATCAGGGCCAAGATCAATTGCTATAATTTGCTTCGTTCAGGGCAAAGTTCTAAAATTCGCCTTGACCAGCTTACTCCTCAGAATATTTGAAACCGTGTTTATTCTCTCTCTCCTATCATCAAATTCCGGCATCATGTCAATCACTTCGTTGAACCACTTTAACTTAATGATTCAGCAATGAGAAGAAAAAAGCTGCCTGAGAAGCATTAAACAAATGAGCATTTCTCATTCCTTTCGGCAAAGTCACCAGCCCTGCTCGCCCAGCAAATGTTTTAGAGAGAGAAGCCGTTCTAAAATGTACGCGATCTTGCAAATTGAGCTCGACTGTTAAACCTCTTCCGTTTGGCCCATGAGTTTCTAAAGAATATGACTCATCCACGATGATGGCAGAATGATTCCTCTCCACTACTTCTGCAATGTTTTTGACAGATCCAGTGACACTGTAAACTGAATCAACGACGATGGGTCCATGCTTCTTGAGCAAGTGTTCAAGTTGATTTGTGTCGTTATTTTTAAAAATGAAGTTCGGAGCTCGTGAGAGTCTTTTCCTAGCATGGTAGGAAGCATGAGTCATTTCGTCAGAATAAATGGGAATATTGGGACCTGCGATGACTTCAAGGATCCCTGCATTGGAATTGTAGCCAGATTGAGTAATTATGCAATCTTCAGCCAAAAGATCAGCAAACTTTCTTTCAAGGATAGACTGAACGTCATTCTCAGATTCAAAATATCTTGACATGAGGATTGAATTTTCATTATTCAAAATGCTGTTTACTTGAACTTCCATTAATCGACGTTCATTCAATAGGGAAAAGTAGTCGTTGTTGAACATGTTGTGCCCTCGTTGCAGGTAATGAGAGGCTTTCCAGCATTGAAGAAGTCCAGTCTGTATTCAGTTGTTAAGATTTGATTCCGGATGGTGTTTGAAAGGACATTGGAAACTTTCTCCGTGTTTAATAAATGAATGGTACTTTTCTCAATTTTAGTCAATGGTTTGGACATGACTTTCTCAATTTATTTAAACAATGTAGGATGTTTGTTGTACAGGAATGAATTTACAAACCTTAATATTTTGAACAAAATCTTTTTTTCGAGTTATATCTTAAAAGGTTGAAACTTCTTTTTATCTTGAGAATCCTTATTAGAACTTATGGTTTTATAGCCTTTTCAGCCACTCTGTCAATTTCTTCGTCTGTACTGTAAGTTTACAATTTTTTATGAATAATACCCAATATATATTATGGATGGAAATTCCACATTATAATATTTATTTGTACCTATAAAAATAAGTGCATTTACTTTCTTTTTGTAAACAATCATAGAAATGTAAGGCCAGAAAGAAACTGTTTCTGATAGTTTCTAAAAATTTTGATTTGGGAAATATTCTTGATTTAAAGCACGGAAAGCCAAAATACGTTCCATTAGAGTTAACAGTAATTCGGAAGAATAAAATGCTTTAATGAGAGTTCCGAGTTTTTCTCTTATTTATTATTTATGGTTAAATTATTTTTTATTTTATAAACATTTAGATATTAATTCCACTCTAATGATTAATTTGTGAATTTAAAAACATTTACCTTGAAAGTATTTTATATAGCAGGATAATACTAATGAATTTTATTTTAATCCTTCAAATGAAAATTTAACAAATATATATAATTTTGATCCACAGATCAAAGATGAGCAAATAATTAATCATAAATCGAATCTTATATTCTTCACATGCGAAATAAAAGGGAAAAATTCCCAATGTGGGTCATAATGGTCTATAAAGATCTACACTATGTACATCTATTGTTCGTTCCATGTTTAAACGTGGGTTTAATGCAATTTGGCTTTAATGCTTCTCCCTTTTTCTCCAAACTTTAACGACTCCATCAGAACAAATAAAGTTTATTTTAACCTTATCTGACCATAAGACACGTTTCCAATCTTCAACCTTCCATGATACATACTTAAAGGCCCATTGAAGTCGAGCTTGCCTGAGCTTGCCGAGCTTCTTTGAAATGAATGGTTTCTTCTTTGATACTCGTCCTTCGTATCCCTCTGCTCTAATCCGATTTCGAATTGTTTGTTTTGAAACATTAACCTCATAATCCTGACTCATTTCAGCTTGAATTTTTGGTGCAGATTGGAATGAGTTCATTTTAATTTTCTAAATTATTTTTCGGTTAACTCTTTCTGTCGTACAAAACTTTCTCCCACTGCCCAACTGATTCATCGCGGTTCCATTATTCTTCCATTTTTTGATCACTGATTGAACTGTTGATGTTGGACTGTGTGTAAATTTGCTAATCCACTTGTATCCTTTTCCCTTTTCATGAAACTTGACAATATTCCACTGCTCATCAAGAGAAAGCTCTCTTCTTTTCACCATCTTTAACAAATAGTGTTAAATTAGAATAAATTGCACTTTAAATGACCTAACTAGAATTTTTTTTAGAAAATATATGTCAACTTACCTTTGTGATACTTTTAATACTATTTTTTAATTGTTTGAATACCACTTAATTAAGACAAATTAGGAAAAACCATGAGGGGTACGAATAATTGTTGTTAAGTTCGCGCCATTACATTTACCTAATTGTAAATCTCAAACAAAGACCTGAATCAACAAGCAATTATATGCACATTGTCATTATATATATGACTTATAATACATATGGTTAAATATATCTAAACGCTTAGTCGCAATGTTCATTTGAACGTTATATGGCATTTGGGTACGAACAATAGATGTGCATAGTGTACCTATAATTAATTCAAAAGCTTACTTGCTAAATTATTTCATAGGATCATTAACATTATTATACCTCATTCACTAAACATTTGCCCTCGAGATTGAAACTAAATAATATTTTCCTATTATAATACATACGTATCGGTGGAAATAATTATTTAATATTAAAATCTCGAGGGCAAAGGGCAAATGTTTAGTGAATGATGTACACGCTATTGAATCCTATGATAGACAAGTACCTAATAAATAGTCATATAAAAAATAAATATTCACTCGATAATTTTGACTTTTGACGATCTCATCAACATGCATTTTGGCATTGGCCTAATATTATTATAATAATTCGAAATTATTTAGGGCTAATGAATGAATATGAACATTTTCTCATAAGATTCGATTTAAAATGATAATGATGAAGATTATTAATTAATAATGTGGAATAATTATATTTTAAAAAATGGTTATATTATTTCCAAGTTTTGTTATTATTTATTACTAACTTTAAGTTTAAATTTTATATCGAATTGTAATTAAATGATAATTATGTATGAAATATATTTGACGTATTTTACTTATTCTAAGAATGCAAGGTGAGTGAACTCGAAACTTTTATTACTTTTTGTTGACATTATAACATTTTTGAGACATAAAAACATCATGTATTTGGAATAATCATATTCTTGTTTTTAGGCTAAGTTTTATTTCTACACCACGTTTTTTCGGTAATTTCGTTAACTACCGAGACGGTAGCTACCGGCTGCCGTAACATATACCAGCTACCGTTACGGTAGCTATTTGTTAATGTACTAGGATGCAGCGAATCCGTCAATTACTTAAATTTAGGCTATTGCCTAAAGCTGCCTTTTTAGTTGCGGCAATTGCCTAAACGGCAGTTTTTTTTAGATAGTTGCCTAATTATGTTAATTAAAATGTGTACCATCAAATTGATTGAGAATTACAGTGAAATTTTTGGTTAACAAATCGTTAATCGGCACGAATTATTGGCAACCAACCGATAATGAAAACTATTATTTTCATTATTATAAACTCATTTATGCTAGATTAGGTTTGGATAATTTTGGTTTCGTTATTGACAATGACAATAATATCTTCTTGAATCGTTTGAATAATTCTTGATACTCCAGATCTAGGCACAATTTTTTGAAATTTATTAATTACCATTTTTATACTTTTTAAATATTTATTCCATTTATATGAACATTTTTTATGAATTAACATTTTGATGGCAATTGCCAGTTTAGCTCCCATAATTAGGCAATTACCTAAAAAATTACCGTTTAGGCAAATGACTAAACGTGCCTTTTTAGTTGCGGCAATTGCCTAAACGGCTGTAATCTTCATTCGCTATCAAAGACATTAATAGGTAGCTACCGTAACGGTAGCTGGTAGATGTCGTTACGGCAGCCGGTAGCTACCGTGACGGTAGTTAACGGAAATTATCGGAAAAACGTGGTGCGAATTATAGTTCCTGTTTTATATTATTTTAAAAATAATATAAAAGTAACAATTATTACTAACGTAGCCACAGATTAAAATACATGATTAAAATGCGATTGGAATAGTATACAAAGGATTGGGCAATAGAAAATTGAAATTAATCTTAAAATACAATGATGAAAACAATTTTTTATTTTGGTAAAACTTGTATTTTATAATTACTTAAAATAAACATATTTATTCATTCATATTAAATGTTAATAAAGTTAATAACATTTTTGTTTATAATAAAGCTCATGGACTTATTGGTCTTCATCTGATTCTTACATTGAGATTGAAGTTTATTCATTGCTTGAATAATGCAGACATGGCTGATGGAAAAAAAGTTGTTGAAAATTCTGAATTGAATCCTAGTGGGAGCTTAACTTATTTAAACAAACCGTTACCAGTATATTGGCAGACACCTATGCTTCCTCCAAAGATCCCTCAAACTCAGATTTCGCAATTACAAATTAATGGACATACTCCAGCATTGACTTCCTTTCAATTACATAGTCAGCCTTATTTGCAAGCTTCAGTTATGTCTCTCGTTCAACAACCTACACAATCTTATAATCTGAACCAAGACCCCACAACCTTATATTTGACCTATCTTTTACAACAACAGGAACAGCAAAATCTACAATATCTTCAATCCCAATTAAAAAACCAATCATGGCTTCAGCCCCAACAACCTATTCAACAATGGCTTCAACCTCAACAAAAAGTATCGTATCAACCAACTCAAACATACAAACAACAAGAACAACAAATTCCTCAACTATGGTCTCTTGGAAATCAAATGTCACTTGAGCAAATCCCTCAAAGTATACAACATCAAGAGATTTATCAGCAGACATTGGTTCAGAATCAACAGCTCAAACAATTAGTAGAATATTATAAGCTTTTAGTGGGATCACTGCAAGCTCAAAGTTCCCCGTCCTTTACTGATAAGAAGATGAAAAAGGAACCTATTCAATTAGTGTCTAAGATCCCCCTAAAGCCGGAATCAGTATTTGGTCCCACCAAGACTAAAAAGACAGAAGAGGAAGAAAAATCGGGAATTGAAAGGCCAAATCCCAAACCTCCATTAGTGCAGCAATTTATTGATGAACTAGCGAAGAAAGAGAATATTCAAGGTGTGTCAGAAGTTGATTCAGGCCTAGATTAAATTACTTTTTAATAAAAGTGTACTCCTTTTAATTCCAAATAAAACATAATTAATTTTAACTAGCAAATAACTGACATTCATACTTAATCGTGTAATAATGATACATAAGAGTTAAATAAGAAATGATTCAAATTAAGCGCAAACATGTCATCATCATTCTTTTCCTTTGGCTAAAAGACAGTCATTGATATGAGATTAGGGGATATGTGACTTTTATACTTTTATACGTTTTTTTCTGGCATCTTATGGACACCAACAACCAAGCATCAAAGTACAAGATTGATGTGTTAATTTTAAAAATTATATAAAGCATATATGAATAAATTATTTTATAAACCAAGATTTGCACATCACACCATAATCATAAACATTCATCCATTTCTCTCTCCTCGCAATAAATAAAAGCAAGGAACTCTTTCAAGGCTCCTTTGCAGTTTGCATTCGAATACTTTTAGGTTCAACGACGACACGACTAGGGACGACTGGGCTTTTTAGTTTCAGAGATTTAATTAAAATGGGTTTCTAAACACAATTTAATTATACGAATCTGTAAGTGACAACCTCAAAGAAGTGGATGTTCATTACTTGAGTGACTTTTGAAAGGTTTGTAATATTGTAATTGCGAATACTTGTCCTAATATTTTATAAAATCATGAATCAAGATTCTTGAAAGGTTTTATAATCCGTATATTATATTATATCTTATATGAATCCATTAAAGAGATTATTTCAACGACTTATTCGTATTCACACAGTTAAAGTTGTTGTTGAGTTTAAATTCGCAATTAATAAAATGTTATGTATAAGAGGTTCCCACCCCCAGTGACTCATTCATATATTTTCATTAAAACATTTTGCTCTCTTTGTCAGTAAGCTTACTCATTGAATACGCGTCGTAATTAAGTTTAATTGCGATTTAAAAAAGAATTAACTTTTTAGTAAAGAAAAGAAAATACCTAACACTAATTTCAATTTTTTATAACTTGCAGAAATCAAAATGAAGACTTTACTCTTCATATTTTTTACGTCTGTGGTTGCTGGTAAGTTTCACTCATTTTTATTGTAAAAATAGTTTTTAAATTAGAATGCAGAGATTGCATTCATCATATGGAAATTTTTTCTAATTGGTGGTAATCATATTTATTGTCTCAAAGCATCTTTATCGATATTTATGTACTTTTAAGTATGATAGATTTTTTTAGTTAATTTCGAATATGTAACATTGCTTAATAATATTTAAGTTTATAAGTTGGGGTGTAAATTGAACTCGATCTGTTATCAAGATTGAAGTCGAAAGTCCAACTTCGTCGTTTCTCAATTTAAAAGAATGAAGCAGGGGAGATTTATCCTGTGAGGTTAATGCTTATCATTAAATTTTTTCTCTCCACTTTAGTTAATATTATTATTAGTTATGTTATCTTTAAACAAATAATAAATTCACATGCGTATATATTTTCTCATATGGAATGTGTTCAATGTGATGAAGTGTCATAAGTTCATAAGTCATAAACCTAATAGAGGAAAACGGATAAATACTTAACAATCAACAAACAATTAGATTAAATTTCATTTATTATTCTCAACGACAGCGGTCCATAATCATAATCATCGACCTTAGTCTGCTACTTCATTTTTAATTCATTTTCAAAGTTTTGAATATAATGAGGATATTGGTAATTTTATTGCTAATAGCAGTTTACGCAACCCCTTACGTCGTGACATGGGAAGGATCCGAAGAAGAAACTTCCCCAACAAGGACAAATCATCTCATTGGACAAAAGAAATGCACCTTTGGCCCTTCATACTGGTGTCATAATATCACGTAAGCACTATTGAAATGATTTATTAGATTATTATAAATCAAGCTCATTTTACACCTTTCATGAGAATATTAAAATGGAATAAACTATGCAATTAATATTTAATATACTATTTCCAATTTTACTTTTTACTAATTTCACGTGTACTTAATAGACATGCTGCAGAATGTCATGCTGTTCCTCACTGTGTCAAGAATGTATGGGAAAATAAGAAGTATCCCGACGACAAAGACTCCGTATGCCAAATATGCATCGATATGGTGGGCCAAGCAAGGGCTCAACTCTTGAGCAATGAGACGCAAGATGAAATTCGCCAAGTTCTCGAAGGGTCATGTAATCTCATTCCCATTAAGGAAATTGCCAAAGAATGCGGTAAAATGGCAGATGAATTTACTCTTGAGCTCATTGACCTTCTCGCTTCTCGAATGGACCCTGAGACCGTCTGTAGTGTTTCTGGTCTTTGCAACTCCATTAGGATTGACGAATTGCTTGAG
This sequence comes from Neelides sp. FZ-2019, assembly GCA_009869795.1. Classification (NCBI taxonomy): domain Eukaryota; kingdom Metazoa; phylum Arthropoda; class Collembola; order Neelipleona; family Neelidae; genus Neelides; species Neelides sp. FZ-2019. The sequence goes on from VJMY01000131.1 coordinate 104,966, forward strand.
GAGATGAAGGAGAACCAAGTGACTAACAAAAATAAATTTGATCTGATGACTGACTCCTGCCCAAAATGTAACTATTTTATGGGGAAAACTATAAAGTTTATCAAGGATCTTCCACAAGAACAACTTCTTGTTAAATTACTTAAGGTACCTCATTTTTACTATTAGCAGTGAGCAGTAAGCACAGTTATTATTTATTATTAATAAGGATTAATTAAAAAATATTTATAGATTTGTGGACATTTGGGAAGTTACTCTGATGGATGCAGGGCTGAAGTTATGAGCAATTTTGAACTAATTGTTCGTCACGTTGAGAATGATCTCGATAGTAATGAGCTTTGTGGTCTTGTTGGGCTCTGCCATGTTTCCACTCTTCATCGCATTCCTCTCGGAGAGAAAAGTGTCGCTCCATGGACACCACCAGTTGGCGATGATGATGTTGGATGTGACTTCTGCAAGCAGATGGTTTCCTACCTTCAAAATTGGCTCATGTCAAATATAACAAAAGACGAGTTTAGAACAATTGCAAGAGGACTTTGCAAACAGACTGGCACTTTCAGGAAGGAATGTTTGAGCTTAATTGATCAATATGGAAAGCCAATTTACCAACTCCTCATTGACGAATTAGATCCGCAACAAAATTGCGCAATGATTGGAATTTGCAATGGGCCTTCAAAAATTAATTTATTTGCTGATGGACCCATTTGGATGCTTTTGCCAGCTACCAAACCGCGTCTTCAATTTCCAATGCTCCAGTTAGAGGCAGGAGAGAAACTAACAGGCAATGATGAAAAAGAAGCCTTGAAACCCAAATCTCAGGCTGTTTGTGAATTTTGTGAATATGCTCTTCATCAACTTCAAGTCACGCTCAATGACCCTGCGACCGAATACACCATCAAAGAGGCTGTTGACAAACTCTGCGACAAACTTCTTCCAAAAGAAATGGCATCCCAATGTGAAAGCTTTGTGAAAGCCTATGGCGACTCTGTGATTCAAATGCTTGAACATGAAGTTGATCCCAGCACTGTAATTAAAAAATTACATATTTATTCAACATGGATTTATTGTTTTTATGATACATTAGCTTTTAATAATAATTCGCTTTATTTGCTAAATTAAAATGGATATTTAAGTTGTAATTATGGTTGTAACTAGGTTTGCCCTGAACTTCATGTGTGTCCTGGAGAGGCTAAAGTTTTCAGCAACGGTGGTATTTTATTAAAGAATCCTGGTTCAGGTTCTTTCGACGATAAAGTAAAATCTAAAGTTGAGGATCTTCCTACTTGTCCTCTATGCCATTTTGCTGTAACAAAACTCATTGATATTCTTGGAGTTAATAAATCAAAGGTACAAATGCATTTTTGCAAAAAAATATTAATTTAAGTGGATAAAATAAATATTTATCTAAATTATAAAAACAAGTTATTTAGTTATCTAGTTTTGAAATTATTATTTATTTAGGCCCAGATCGATTCAGCTATGGATCGCGTATGCTACATTCTTCCCAAAACAACGTTGAATAGATGTCTTTCTTTCATGAAAAACTATGGAGAACAAATTGCCGAAATGATAATTATTGATTTCACTGCTAGAGAAGTTTGTATGGCCCTTCACTTGTGTGTCCTTGTTGACGAGAAGTATCAAGCACCACACATTCTCAATCAAGATTCAAAAGAGAAAGAGAAAGAACTTAACATTTTGACTAAGGAACCTCTAGATGATGAGAAATTAAAAGATTCTACTTGCGAAATCTGCAAAATTGTTATGATGCAATTGGACAACATGCTAAAGAACAAAGCATCAGAAGTAATAATTTTTTATTAAAATATCAAAAATAAGTAAAATATAAAATTTATAATGTTTAATTTTTATCTTATTAGGAAGAAATCAAGAATGCTGTTGAGTCAGTTTGCAATCTTTTCCCAACCAAATACTCAATGAAATGTGACGAGTTCGTTGAAGCGTATGGAGATATGGTGATTCAATACCTTGTTTCAGAAATGGATCCTCAACAAATATGCAAAGAATTGAAACTTTGTAAAGATACAAAGCCAAAAGGTTTAAGCAATTTACTAAATATATCTTAATACTACTCATAATTTTCTAATATAAATATATCATATATATATTTATTTAGAACCCGAAGTAAAGCCCATTGAAGAAAAGCCAACGTGCGTTATTTGCGAATATGCAATGAGCAAACTTGATGAGATGATCAGTGAGAATGCAACTGAGGTAAATATAAATTAAAATTGATTTGAATTCTATTACACTATTCTTGTATATAGATTCTAAACCATATGAAAACAAGAAATCACATTCTTATATAATATTTTTGTTCATTATAGTCTGAAATAAAAGAGACAGTTGAAAAGGTCTGCATTTATCTTCCAAAGACCGTTAGAGCCCCTTGCAAATCATTCATTGATATTTATGCTGACCAAATTATTCAATTTCTTGTTAATGATTTATCACCTGAAGAAATTTGCAGTGAGCTTGGTTTATGTGGATCTAAGAAAGCTCCTGTTATTAGCGATAAAGGTATGCCAAGTGATTTGGAACGAATGATTTATGTTAAAAACGTTTAAAAATATTGAATGATTCTTCTTTTAAGTGAACATGAGCGAGTGTCAATTGTGCGTAATGATTTCTGACTACTTGAAGACAATGTTGGATGACGATAAAGTTGTGAAGGACGTTGATGCCATTGTTGAGCGCATTTGTCCACTCTTTCCATCCAAGTATCGTACTAAGGTATGAATATTTAAAAGGATTTCTTATTAGTATACACATAAATTGGTCGTCTCTTTAATCCATTGTTCTGTAGTTGCATAATTTGTGTATTCTTTTTCAGTGCAAGATCATGATTGAAGACTATGGACCTTATCTTATGAGTCTTCTTGCTCAAGAGGTTGACAAAGGAGAAGCCTGTCAAATGCTTCAAATTTGTCCTCAAAATGTCAGACCTCATCAATAAGTTTAAAATATTTTGAGTCTACTTACACTTTCATGCCAACTTTCTTATAATGTGTTATGTCATTTTAATTACGATATTAATTTTATAGTTAAACGAAATGAAGATATGAAATATTGTGACAAATTTTAATATACTAACGTCTTTAAATTGTTAATTAATGAATCTTATTTCTTGTGAATCTACTTTTTGACACTTAATGGATTTAGAAATTTTTAACTTGTAATTCAAATTAATACTATGCAAATTGTCAATTGACTGATCAAATATCCAACGTTAATTAAATAATAAATTGTTGTTCTTGAAAAGAAAATTTAGGGGAATGAATTCATAATTGCATAACTCAACTTGATACAGCGCCGATAGATACCTACTCTTTACTTATTAGAGAGAAAAAACTTTTCATCTAACAATAAGTAGGTACTATCAATATTATACTCATAACCAATCATGTTATTGTCTCATTTATCCAGATTTTTATCATGAATATAATCAAATGAAATCAAATGCATCATCTTGCTGACTTTCTTTAATGCGAAACATTAAGCTTCAACAAGCCTAAAAGTGGGAATTCTCTCGTACATTCGAAAATTTCTTCATGTATTTTCTTCATTCTTTCATTCTTCTCTTCAGACGACAAACAATTAAACAATCGAAATTGAAAGCTCCAATCTCCGATATAATGTAAATTATTTAACTTATTTAAATCCTACCTAACATTTTCACAATTTATAATAATTAAACTAAAGGCTTAAACTTCCTAGTCTGATTTTTTCAAATAATTGTTCAAAGGTTTCATAAAAGGATAGTTTTTATGAAATAACAATGAGTTTTCATATACAACTATCAAGAAGCAGGCTCATCTCTTTGAAGTCATTGAAGTTGATTTCACCTTTGTATTTTCATAATGAGTTGAATTTCTCTACTAAATGTTCTTCTCAAACTTCATGGGTTAAGAAGAGAAATTTTGCTACAATTAAATCTCAAGCCGAGGAGATTAGTACTGAAGAGTTGGAGTCCAACTTGAAATCTTTAACTTCCAATTCAGAAAATAGATATTTTGTGGATGTTGAAAATACCCATCTTCGGAATATCATATTTAAAAAACCCGAATACGCTCCTACGCTCTTTAGTGAAGAAAAGTTCAAATTGGAAGAGAAGAAGAAATCATTTAATCCAATTGTACAAGAATGGCTCACACTCTCTTCATCCCCTACATTCTCTTTTGGAGACTTGACTGTTACGGAAAAAGTCCAGGCTCTCGTTACAAGCAATTTAACAGAAGATGAAGTATTAGCCATTTTATTTTCCTTTTCAAATATTTTTCATCCAAGGAATAATCAGAATTTCAGGGATCTTTTGAGGTTCATCGACTCCAATTTACTCCTCAATGTATCAACGAACAGCAGAGACAAAAATTTCATCATAGCAGATTTATTCTTTCTTACGAAAATCTCGAAAGTGTCGAATTTCCATTGGAATTTGATCAAAAAGCTTTTTCGAAGAGTTGACAAGCTCAGCAAAGAACATTTCATTCGGTTCTTGTTTCTCTTGAACAATACTCGAGAACTCCCTGATTATATTAGCACCTATGAGATTGAATATCAACTCTCTAAATACATTAATGAAATCCCTCCTGACGAAATTCCCATTGTCGCTCTAGGGTTCTTTAAAACAGAAACTTTGTTGAGGGATACTACGCTCTTTGCCAATTTGTTGCTTAATTTCTCTAAAGATCCCAAGTCCCACCATTCAATTGACGTCGCCGCTGTGGCTAAATTGGCCAGACATAGTTCTAATTATCTCAAATGGGAGTCTGTTTACAAGTTCTTGGAATCGTTTTATCCAGAAATCGACCGTCTTTCAATCCTCGCGTGTGTTCATTTAGCCCTAGTCGGAAGTCGGAGCGGAATCATCCACAAAGAACTCATTTTAAAAGTCTTGACCAAAGTAGAAAAGGAATTGGACCAATGTCGACTCAAAGACATTGAACGGATCTTCATGATCCTCACTACTTTCAACATGGAGGAGGCCGATGGGTTCTTTGAGAAAGTTCTTCGTGAAATTGGATCTGGATCTGGAAAGAGAAACTCTGAAGCGCTAAGTTTTGGAAGGTCGTTAACATCAATTGTCTACTACGCGAGTATGAGAGGAATCTTCCATTTTGAGCTTATCGAAAAAGTCCTAGATCCAGAATTCATCGCGACCTACTACAGTAAATATTAAAAATTGTTTTACATTACTTATTTTATTACTAATCAAACTAATTCATTCGAATTTATTTTATATAGAAAACAGAAGTAATTTGGAGTTATTGCGAGAACTTGTATGTTTAGACTTCAGCTTAGAAATCGAATGCCCAGAATACAAAGGCCAACGACTCAAGCATAAATACATGGACTATATCATTAAGGCAAATCATTTTTATTCCATAACTCATTCAGTGATTAAATAAATAAGCTTATTTTTATTTATCTGTAGTTACCAAATTACATTTTATCACTGCAATTCAAGGTATGTAAACTTTTGATTGCAACTGGGTATTGGGTATTAATATTCCTTGATTTTACAGAGAACTACATTTCATACAAAGGGAAATAAGCCATCAGTTTCAAAATATGAGCAAATGGTGAAGATGGTGAAGGCTCAAATTGAAGAAGTGATTGGAGATAAAAATATACCCTTCATGACCAATATTTTACCTCATGTATATTCAGCGCGTAAGACTTTAACTTAACTAATATTTTAATCTTATGATTGTAGCTACTGCTACTTCTATTGCCACTATCTTATGCATTTTCACAATATTAAAATTTACAAATAGTAAATTATATTTTCACACTGTACTATTCACACTTCATAATAAAATTCGAAGATGAGTTCTAAGAGTATTATGATTTTACAGAGATAATTATGACGTTTGACAAGAATGGTAATCCTCAAAGAGTCCCAAACTCTTTAGAAGAAATTGAAGTAGATAAATTGAAACGTCCACCGAAGGATGATGGGTTAGAATATCATGCTTTTGTTGTTTCAACGCAGAGTGCTTTTACTATTAATACTCTTCAACCAAAAGGAGGCATTTTGGTGGAATTAAAGCAATGCCAGAAACTTGGTTATAAAACTCATCACGTATGAATGTATTTATTATGTTTTAAAGTTTTTAATGATCATTGTTCATTTTGCATTGTTTGACACTTTTCAGTTTACACTATTTAAAAGTTCTCATTCTAAAAAATCTTTTACAATTATTTAGATTCCTTTCCATGAATTGATGGCTCTTGATTCGAACGAGAAAAGAAAAAATTACATTGAATTTTATATTGATAAAATTAAAAATCAGCGAATAAGTTCACAGCTTAACTAGCCATTAAATGTAGTTTTTATAACGATTTTATAGAACTTTAATATTCATTCAATTAAAGACAAAATGAATTGTAAAAACTAAAAAATACATTTTGATTTAATACAACGAGTAAATTAGCATCAAAATAATTGTATTTTTATCAATTTGCAACAATGGAACATAAAAGCGAGTAAAATTAATTCGATAATTGATACGATAGAATCAAAATGCAAATATAATAGTGAATGATGATCCTTTCAAATTTGTTCCTTTTAAACATTCACTAGACTCTCGTAAGAACTTTTTTCCCTAAAAGAAAACAAAGCTCATAAGCATGGTAAATTCAATGAATAATTTAAAGGTTCGGTATTAAATATTTAACAAACCCCTCTTGCACATGCATCTCATGCCAATGAAAGACCATCCAAGACGACACTCTGCATTGGGCACACACACATTGCAATAGCTTGTCCAATAACGTCCTTTACTCTTTGATCTTCGTCCACAGCTCCATACGGCATGTAGACATTGTATGAGCAATCACTATGATATCCATGTGCCGGAATGAAGCATTTTCCAATAGCTATACGTTTAGTAAATAAACATTTCGCATAAACACAAGCTATTTATTTAATCATAAGTAAACTTTTCAGTGATTAGAATAAAAATTGAGAATTGGTGACAGTTGCGAAAGAGAAAGTCTCACAGGGAGTTTCTTATTGCCTCGTTCTTACTTCCTTTCTGGATTTTCAATAAAGACTCCTTTCGCCCCAAGATCTTTGTTGCAAGCACAATAGCCCCTGACTCCTTCCACATCTTTTCTCGTCGGATTGATGAACTCACACTTGAAGTCGTCCTCGTGTCCTCCCAAAATTCCGTACATTGGAGCCGATCATTCCATCTGCATCCATTGTGACCAAGTTCTTTCCGTTTCTCCGGAAGCTTCGCATTGCTCGTTTTGATTCTGTTGATCTCTTGAGGAAGGTGACATCTTTGACCGTAGTTACCATATTTTCTAATCCTAGGCCATACATAGTCAGGCGTTTGGACTCGTGTCTGAATACACATGTTAATAAAGGATTTTAATTAAAAATAAGGAACTTTAAACAACGGAAGCATATAGGAAAAATTCAAGAAATTGTTTAGAAGTGAAGTTCATTTACGAGCAGGATTCTTTCTTTGTTTGAGTATCTCACATTGCCACCCTTAGCATTGTCATTGCGCCATTCATGTTTCGGAGGATAATTTGTCATTTTGGGATCGATGGGGGTTACCAAAGGATCATGTTTTTCAGTAGAAGTAGGAAAAGCCGTGCCGTCAGTATCATCATTTAAAGTTTTCTAGTTTTAATAACTTGTTGATTTTTGTGTCAATTGCTTATATTTTTAATAGATTGAATTGAAAATTGAATGAAATAATTATTAAAGTTATTCACCGGCTTGGGTGGTACTGGAGGTTCTTGTGGGATTGTATGTTCTTCCAAGCCAGGATCAACTTGCTCGCCTCCTTGGGAGAATTGAACCGATTGAAAAAATAATTGAAAAGTGAAACAAATAGGGAGAAAGCATAAAATCTTCATTTTTATTGTTGATCGGTCGGAGGAGTTGAAGGTCTTTTGAATGAGTTTTAAAGATACCCTAATTAGTAAAAGTGATAAATGTGTATAATTCCAAACATGTTCCTATAAGAATAATTGAATATGAGCAACCCAATCTAGGGTATATTATTATATGAACATTTATCAGATGTGTCATGGGTTTTGCTGTAGGTCATTGAATTATTTAAGTTAAGGAATGTCTTACATAACTCTAAATTGACGATTTATTTTGATTCCAATTTTAAATAGAATTAATGTGATTAATTTAAATTAAATTGATTAGCCAATTTATTAAATAATTTTTTCAAAGTCTTTGACATAAGCGAGAGATTGTTGAATGATTTGAGCCGAGTCGACAGCTCCCGATACATCATCTTTTTTGAAAGTATAAGCATTCTCTGCTTTGTCCCAATGCCAATTTCTCTGCAAAAAATAATTTAAATTAAATATTTATTATAAGTATATGATGTGAAGGTTTATTATAAAATTATTTTCAGTTTCAAAGTTTGTCTCTCAAATGAATACAATGATGGTAAATGTAGTATTAACCTTTTGAGCATAAGAAATGAGGGCTTGTTCATTGTCAAGATGAAGGCAAGAAGCTGCTTTTCCCTTTCCAATTTTCTCTGAGGATTTTTCAATGTAATCTGAAAGGAGATCGCGACTCGCTGCGACCAACTGATCCACGAAAAGTTTGTACGATTCTGATGGTAGAGCTTTCAAGTTCGAGAGCTGAAATATCTAGAGAATAAAACAAAATGAGATAAACACATCTATCATCTCGAACTTTCTAACTAAAAAGGCAAAAGCATTGAAGTGATTATTAAAGCGTACTTTATTAAACCGCCCTTCCATGAGATTCTGCTCAGCATCAACAGCAAAGTTAATAAACTTATTTCCAGTTTTCTCATCAACAGCCTTTGGGTCTCTTTCTTGGATGAGCTCAAGTTCAATATGAAATTCCGCAATTCTGTTCCCACATAAAAGGGACAACAGCCAAGCTCCCAATAACTCACATTTGCACTCGGAGCTTGGAAGTTCTGGCTGGCAATTTCTATTTAACAAAGATTATTTACTTTCTTGATTTGAAAATATGTCATGTTTATTATTTTGTTATTATTCTTAAAGCTGGATTTGACAGGTAGTTTTTCTCACTTGTAATCAAAATAGTAGCATTTGAGTTGTGCCATGTATCGTGCAAAGGCTGGGATGTCTTCTCCCTTTAAACTCACCCATGCCCCAGTCTCGAGGATTTCACGAGCAATGTAAAGTTCTCCGCGAACGAGATTCTCTCGGGAAGTGGACGGCATGAATCGCATCTTTGTGAGTGAAAGCTAAAAGGAAAGCTCCATTTATTTACTATTCCTTTTTATGTGAAAGATATAAAGCCAACAGCTGGACAAAACATCAAGTGTGACTCCCTGACAAGATTCCATCATGATCAACATGACAGACTAGTTAGAAAAGAATTTTGATCCTACTTTGGCTCTATCGAGTAACTCGATACATGCATTGAAATTTGTAGGCTTTCCGTTATTCCAAGTGGATTTCAATTCCTTGGCGAGGCTCAATGTCTCTTTCACAATTCTCTCATGACGTTTTCCAGAACTCTCCTCACCTTCCTTCTTTTTCGTCTCGTTCACAGACTTGGAACGACTCGATGATGCAACTCGAATTTTGGGAGATTCGGCCGTTTTGCGACTTCGCTTGCTAACTTTCCCTTTCTCTGACATTTTTATTATCCTATTTTCTCAATTTTGATTCAAAATTTAAATTGCTTTTACTTGAATTTAACTATTATTTTTGTTTGACAAAGTGAAAGTTGACTTGGTAAAATGATTGTAAAATTGTAGTACGAGATTGATGTTTTGGTTGTAATGTTGTAAGCATAAGGAGTGTTAGCGTTGATGCAAAAGGTTCTTTGCTTACTATTCGTGATTCAATTTGTTTGTAGCTGAGCGCAAGCGGGAATGAAATTTGGTGTATATAAAATTCCGGCGGAATCAATTGGCGGCTCGGTTCACAGGACAGTGTCACAATATGCACAACAGACTGAGACGTCTGAGAGAATTCTAAATTGAATAATCCTTCTTGAAACCTTAAACTTTTCTGATATGTACATATATTAAACTCACATAAATTATACGTTAAAAGAGAAAAACATTTACCATTCATCGTAATCATTCTTCATCTTCTCTTAGAAAGAGTTAAGTAAAAGCTTTACAACTTTCCTTTAACTTAATACTTTTTTTTAGTATCTTTCATTTTCTATTAAAAATAAGTTAGGTGATAAAACTTCATTGGGATATAAATTTTATATATTATTATTTATCTTTAACCGTTCCAAAAAATTCGAATAAATGATAAATTTTACATCCAATATATATTTATATAACTAGATATTCACTTATTATATATATATATATATATACATATACAATATTGTAAATATTGTTATAGACCTTACTGGACCTTACTATACATAAATATATTTATATTGCTATCCAAATGTTGAATTAAAATTCCTTGCATATCTCAAATCGAATCGGGTAGATCTTGGGACAAATTGATTGATCCTGATTATACTGACGATTCTGTTTTGAAATCAAAGAAATTTACACAAAAAATTCTTGAATTTTGTAAGGGGTTTTGATTTCTTTTGTTTAAAATTTGATAATATTTATTGACTTTAATTTTTATTCGAGAGATTGTTTTGAAGGTAATTTTAAAATCTCTCTTCGTATTTGCTTCATTCTTTTAGATGTCTCAAACTATATTACAGATATAATTTCTTACATATGACTTAAAAATCCAATATACTGTAAGCTGATATATAATTAGTTATTTGGGTTATAAATTGTATTCAGTTGTATTAAGTATTTATATGCCCCTTAAGTGTATAAATATAAAGATAATGTAGGTACTATATTTTCAATATAGTTTAGATTATGTGGTATATAATACGCATGATATAATAAGAAGGATGTGAATCTGAAGTCAAGTAGGATCGAATCTAAATAACTTTTTTATGTGGAAGCCATGGAAGGAATATTGAAAATAGAGCTTTTATACAAATTTAAAATTATGGTAGATACATAGGCAGGAAGGAAGCCGTTAAAAGGTTGGGTGGTTATATGGAAGAGGAAATTGGCGGAAAGTGGGTTTTAATATACTCACGCCACGGAGTACACCAATATTGAAGCAGGCAAAGCAGACAGCCGTGAGATTGAGGTTTTGTGAGAAGGAGAGATGCAATTAACTACTCACTCACTGACTCACTCAGTCTGGGAAAGAAGAGTGGAAGATGAAAGAAAGTCCTTAACAATGTTATGGGTTTCTCCACTCAACTTGAGTGAATAAATATGAAAAAACTCCTCGCTAATTTTATATAATTACTTACTTCAAAAATATAATGCTGAATTAATTAAGAGACTAATGAAAACTGAAAAGAGATAGACGTCAACTTCGTTTCTACTTTCTACAATACGTCTGCTCAACACTAAACATTTTCTGCTTTCCGAGTCCTATTCCAATCTATATTTTAAAGTAGTGTAGATCAAACGCTAAACTTCCAAATTCCTTGAGGCACAATAACTAACGTAAGCCATTTTATTTACATGAACGCAAATATATTACCTAGTATTTTTAACCAGTATAGATGTAAAGTAAAAATTGTATGTATACATACGAGAAAGCTAAACTAGATGAAACGAAAATTTTTCACCTTCTCAATGTGGATTTTTACTAACGCATAACGTATGTATTTAGAACTTTAGATATGAATGCTCGCGGATCACATTGGCCAAATGAAGAAATTGAAAAAATTCTGGAAATGCACGAGGCTTCAAAATCAAACGCAGGTTAATTTTTTCATTTAAATCCTTCAACAGCTTCAACTTGCCAAACAATGAGGTTTTCAAAAACACACTTTCTTATTTCTTAAAACTTGAGTGTCTAACATATTTACAATGTTTACAATGTTTACTACTATGTAGGGTATCTGCAGGATATAAGAGCTAGGTTTATGTGTATGTATAAGAGCTTAATCTTTTTACTTTTACTATATATATGAATTTGATATTTATAACATTCTAGATATATTATGTGTATTCTATCTTTAATAGTCATATATCATATATCTATCAGAACTTATGAACATTATCAACTATGTATCTGTTATAATGAGCTCGCACAACAGTTCAATAAGATTTATCAAACGTGAGAAGTTGATAATTATTAATTATTATAATGAAGCGAACAATTCACAATTCATGTAAATTTAAGAGTTTATACTTCATTATTAATTGTTTCATAAATATTCTAACTTTCTATTTAGTTCTCTACGTTGGGATTGTAATAGGAGTGTACTTGATAATCATTCTCGTCCTACTCTGCCGATTTGTCCATCGACGCCCTGGAATTTCTGTATATGGGCACACGTAATATTTCTCTATTTACTTGATGATGATATCTGGTTCTATAAGAGAAATGCCGAGCTGAAAAGAAATACATTCAAGGAATTGAGAAAATGAGAAAAGATACATTAGTGGGTTTGTTCAGGACCTCCTTGGAGGCGGATGGCGGAGATGGAACAGAAGAAGATAGCGAGACGGAGTCGAGAGTCGAGGGATTTAAAAGATTCTGCTTCTGCTTTTTCAAGGGAAACACAATTGTGGAGAGAGCTGAAATCCCGATGCTTTCACTTAATTCTCCCACGAGCACATTGAAATAATATTTGAGTTACTCCGGACTCTACGACATGCTTAACTATTTATTAATTACGTCTAATCACTACATTTCTACTAAATCAAATATTTACAGTAATTGTTCGTATTTATGAACATATTTTCTCAATTAGTTCAAAGAACAGAGCAAAGTAATTAAGTTTTGCAGAAAGACAAACTTTGAGTTTAAGCCTTTGCCGTCCTCGTTCCAAACTAAATCGAAGTGTGTCAAAATCCATTGTTTTTTATTTATTTTACTTCAGTATCACAATATTTTTAAATCTGATTAATATTTTTTCATCTACTTTATTATTTTATTCTTATTCCGAATAATAGAGTAAATCTTAAGTTATACTTAAACTATATAAAGCATTTTTTCATTAAACGTCAATCAAGCTATGTGTTGTATTTTTGTATCAATAAATTAATACTTAAATTGACATAAGAAGGATAAATTACCAATTTTAATTTGTAATTCAATTTTAGTATTTAATTTTAACTTTAACATTTTACTTCTCTTTTTAATTAATTTTCTCGATTATTGACAACTCATTTCTACATTCCATTCAAAAATAAGGAAAATTAAAGTAAGCATGTGTTATAATTATACCTATGTAAAAATGTATATCATCGCCGACTTATGCTAACGATAAGACATTAAAACTCTATCAAAATACTTGCTTTTATTATCTAGTGTTAGTTGTAATATTATTTCATCTGACAGGGATTCCTTTATTCATCAATAATTGAATATTTTTTAAATAGACTGTAGAATTTATAATTTTTATCTTTTCAAGTTTTTCATGAATATTTATTAATCACCGTTTTTTATATGTATAGCTTGTCGAATGGCTAACAATAAGTTCATGAAAGAATCGAGTTATTCAAGTTTATTTTTCTCTTGAGAGCAAGAAGAAGGGAAGAATCAATGAAAGTTTATTATGTTTTCTTCAAAGTTGCTCTTGTCTTGTGCAAACATAAACCTTTCTCTAACACAATTTGCGCTATGCATTTCATTAAATACGTTAATACCTATCCTGTGTTTTCAATCCTATACGCCTATAAACTATAAACTATAAAACATGTACTATAATGAGATCATTCATTATAAATTGTTGGTTGACCTTTAAAATTAAAAATGCACACAAATTCTCAAATTAGAAATTGGAATCCTGCTAAAACCAAATACAAACAGAGATTTGTAAATGATAAGTGAAAAGTAATGTTTTATGTATTTATCATTCAAGGATGTATTATCTCATCATTTTAAATTAAGTATCAATTGATACAAGGAGGTATTGCGATATAGGTGTAATACGACAAGAATTATTGCGAAGAAAAAAATTATTTGCATTTTATAATATCAAGCTGGTTTTTTATTTGTATTGTATTTACGTTCTGATAATCATACTGACAATTAGAGAAGTTATTTCTCAACAAGTCTACAAAGTTAGATGCTAAATTTGCTAAAACTGGATTGAAGATTCAACGGCATGATTGTCCAAATCCAAATCGATCCTCTTCAACATGTTACTCTTTATCTTATAAATGCCACAAGTGGCAACGAGCTGCTCAACTCTTGCTGTTTTGTTTTTCGCGACTCTGATGGAATCTTGTCCCTTTGTCTCAGTAGAAAATACATCAATTCCCCAAGTCTGACCCAACTTCTTCTCAAGGGTGACTCCGAGTCTCTCAGCGGCATTTGACAGAGTAAATCCCAATTTCTCGTACACAGTATTTGCATAGGGAACATTAGGATCGCTCGTGACTGAATAGCTCACTCCACTTCGAATCTCGTAAACGCATTCTTTCTCTGATTCTCCATGAAGATTCTTACATTGAATAATTGGTTCCCAAGATAAAATAGGTTCGCATGATTCTGCTGGATCTGGAATATCGCAACACTCAACGCTAAAGTTATTTAGCGCTGTTTCGTCAGCTGCCACAAAATTATTTTAATTTTTAACCAATTAAATTACAATATAATGATTATATCTGATTTGTTAATATTATTTACTAATTAATAATAAATTGATCAATAACTATATTTTACTCACCTCTGTTATTTGCAACTTCGACTTGAGTTCTAAGAGCACAAAATGCTTGTTTCTCATTACAATGTTGTTCAGCAGTCCATGAGCCAAAAGTGTGACCATCACCTTCAATGGAATTACTTTTTTCTCCATTGCAGAAAATCCTAATATTATTTCCAGCAGTGTCATCAATAAAGGGGCCTTGCGATGATTCTGATCTCATTTGAAATCCTGTAGCGACGCCTCCACAATATAACTTGCTCCCCCAATTCCCAAAATATTCACTTCCGCTTGTAATGCTGATGACTGGCTCTCCAGTATCTTTTATGCCACCGCAATAAAAACGGATTCCATTTAAAGCTGTGTCATCAACCGCTGGACCACCATATTTTTGTGTGTTGAGATTGAATGCTTTTACCTAATAATTTCAAATCTTAAATGTTATTGAATATGTTTTTTGTAAATGTTCAATTTATTTTTCATACGTAAGTTCCAGGTGGGCAATTCGACCAGTAAAACCAATCACCCCATTTGGTAGATTCTGGAGAAGTTAAAATGACTCCATAAGATGATTCGTAGTAGACGAAAAGATACAACAGCGAAGCCAATAAAAGCTTCATTTTTAAATGTTAATTAGTCACAATTATGTTGAACGAGCGCAGAATGACGAGTGGAGTATTTTTTTGCTTGATGAATTTCCTATAGGAAATCTGAAGTGAAATACATAATCACGTTGCGTATACCTACGTATATAGCCAATATTTTCTGTCCGCTCCATCCCAAGTTCCAGGTGGTTTATCAAAAGTATTCTTATCAAAGTGAGATTATAATTGCAATTGGCATCTCTTGTGTTTCACGATTCAATAAATGGAAAAATAAATTTTCCAAATTTCTTTACATTTGATGTTTATCAATTAGTAAATTGAGGAAGGCAAAATTCTAATAAACATCATTAAAAGTTTCTTTACGCCTTTATGTTACATCGTTACATGATACATCCGCACCTTTTGCATATCGTTGCCTTTAATTATTATATTGCTACAAGTCTGGTCGACTTTTCTGTTCTCATTCAAACGTCATGCGTACCATTTGGAATTCAATTAAGATTCAATTCCTCTGGGCTCATTATTCGATAAAATACAACGTCAGAAATCTGAAATTAGATAAAACCCTCTTTGTTTGCACTTCATTTTAGTTGTCCAGTTCCTCTTTGCTTAATTTGTTTAATTGCTGCTTGCTTAGATCTTCAGTGCGTGTTCATTCATTCTGTATGTATGAGACTTTTTTGTTTCAGGCAACGACCAAGATTCATTTTAACAAAAAATGTCAATTAGATTTACTTGATAAAAGATTTGAGGTAGGTAGATGAAATTCATGTGAGAAGTTGATTAAAAGCAAGTTTTTTCTCATAAGGAGATTTTACCATTTGTTGCATTGACCATCAATATCCTTTTCGCCATCCTTCTTCTGCGTCTGTTCTGTATAGATAATAGGTGTAACATTCACCTTTTACGTAGGTATGAACCAAGCTTGCACGCACAACAAATTCTTGGAATGCATTTGTAAATATGATATAGAGTATTGAAAGCCAATTGAGAAGCTCTGTAGAAAAGCTTTTAAACACATCAATTATTTTATGATTTTTTAAAAACTCACCCACGTAGTAAACAGAAATATTCATTCAGGCAATTAGTTTTAAAGGCACTAAATGCTGACTATTACTGGATTTTGGAAGCTCGTCGTTCTCACAGGTTAGGCGGTTTGGTGTATATGAGATGAATGAATGAACTTGTTTATGGATTTACGCATAAAGACGCCTTCGTCATTGACCATGTATGATGCAGAAGCGGCTCATAAATCCTCTCGGAGCATGATGCAGTATTCAAATGACGCTCGTTTGCAGAAAGGAAGTTTTTCAGGCGTTTTTATACATTCTACTCTTCTTGAACAGGCTTTAGGAATATTTTGAGGGCTTTATAGATTTTTCAGTTTCATCATTATGCCTCACTTTGTTTTCTACTACAATCTTGATCAATTGATCAATCCGCATGAAGTGTTTTTTAACACTAATACGTAAGGAATATGAAATTGGATTTTAATTCGGCTATACTAATCTAATACTCTGGTTGAGTTTCATTACATCATTCCAAATGTTGATGTAGAACGAGTGACTCTGTGAGCTTCAACTACCTAAGAGGTTAAGTCTGTCATAACAAATGATCTCCTCACGTTGAATTTTGAGGCTAGGCAAGCCCTCGAGACTTAATATCAAATTACACAACATCCACTCCCTAAATCATCCTTGTAAACAATACAATTATTATTTTAACTTGCAGTCGTATGTCTCATGTTCCCTTTGGCAGGGAAAGGATGAGTTTTAACTCTTGACCGCATCTTCCTACAAGCATTTTGACCTTACATTGAAACGCATTAGTCTTGACTCTTTAAATCCCCTATTATTCACCTATTATTTTTATTAATTCAAAGCCCATCGAGATAGGTTCGTGCTTCAATCATGATAAAATGATATTTATGAAAATGTAAAGTTTTTATTGAGGAAGTGTCAAGTTTGAAAGTAAACAAGTAGCATCAAAATCACAGCACACGTCAGTCGTGGTAATTTGCTCAAATTCATGAGCAAATATGAATACCAAATGTGATATGTAATTTGTTCTTTTCAATTCGTTGAAAAGATAATTATATAATTGATTCGAAGCCTTACACGTGATGAAGAGAAGATGGTCAAATTACATAGGAAATTATCCAAATAAATTCACCATTCTTTTTTCAGAGATTTTAGGGAAATTATATGATAAATGTTAGAATAGGGATAGGGAATTAGAAAAAAGTGTCCGCATGTGATAATAGTTTTTTTTTTGATATTGAGATTTTTAAAATAATAATGTGAGGGAGGAATAAAGTAAAAATTGACGTAATGCCTTCCTGTGCACGTATGTAAATGCTTTAATAGTAATTTACTTAAAAGTTGTTTCCTCTTGTTGCGATAGGAAATGAGTTTATCTTCACCTTGGTCTTTAACACCCATCAAATTAAGTAGGTACATCGAAAAATCCATATACAAAGCATACAATCACTTTATTCCTTTTCCCATTTTTTATCCTCGGACATTATTGAAGATGCAAGTTTTTCTTCTTCATCACGCACACACATTGTCCCAAGAGTCAAACGTACATCATTTATCAGACGTTTATATGCCCATTAGCACTCAGCCCATACATAACATTTATGCATTATGTCCATATTAAACTCTAGTATAACTACAATGTAAAGTTCCTCACTCACTTTTGGCTTCTTGAATTAGCTTTGGAAAATCCCTATGTCGTCCATTGAATAAAAATGTGATTGCTAAAATAGTATGTGAAATCGCTCTTTACAATGAATTCCAATGATCTTAAATTCTTTAATTAACTTTAACTCCTGTTTGTACATCATTTCTTGAAAAAGTAAATGCATAATGCATCCTAGTTAAGCGAAAAGAAACGATGTACAATGCTGTGATGTATAAAATGTAAGTACTATTACGCTAAAACATTCACTTTATATCATGTAAAACCATAAAGGTATAATTCCTCAAGGTTCCTAATTTCATAGTCATATAGTCATAGTCGTATCATACAATATCATATTATGTACACGTGCATATAAGGTACAAGTTGTTGGTTAGTTGTGAAGTTATGATGGTTAGTTAGCCTAAAAAACCCTTATTGAAATCCCCCATTGAGACAGCGCGGAAAGTGAATGGCCTTTTCATTTTTATGGTTTAATCCTAGGCTTAACATATTAACATGTTTGCAAAACTGTAAAACTTCTCTCATTTCCTAATTCCTTAATTATTTCACCAAACTTGGGCTCACACAAAAGAAGAATGCGCCGAGAATTATTAAATGTTCCAGGATGTCATAGGTCAAATAGTCTTTTAGGAGTTGCGGAAGAGCAAAGATCATCAAAAGACCATAAATATTGCTTGGTTGTCTCAAGTTTTGTTGTTTTTCATAATATTGTGCTTTAATTGTACTCCCACAAAAATGAAACGAAGTGCTGGGCATTTGATGTCTTCCAATTGCGAAAACAAGAAAAAAGAGATTAAAAAACTAGTGGTGAGAATAGGAAAATAGGAATGATGGGTGGATGATGGTGATTAAATGAGATTGTATGTTTTCCATTTATTGACTTGTAAGGCGGAGAATGTCTTTCCTCCTAATTTAACGCATTTCGTCTTTCGTTTCAAGGTTCTCTTCGATCTCTTTTCTTTCCGTGAAGTGGAAAAATAAAATTGTCTATTTGAGTTTTATCTTTAGCATGTCGCTGGAAGTGTGAATGTGATAGCGGAGGGTGAACGAGTCCAAATTGCTTATAGGAAAACTTGTATCGTTTTTTAAATTAACTCAATCCGTGATTCTTAAATTCACTCTTTGTTAGAAACTTGACTCATCTACAATCTCAGTCAGTCAGCATAAAATTTAGTATGCGTGATATTCTTCTTTTGTCTATTTCTACTTCCACTCACATTGATCAATCCTCTTATAAGTACAACTTTGAATTTTATTACATTGCACTTATGTTCATAGTAGTTCAACTGTTCACTTGGTCAAATAAAAATGCTTCTACATTTATGTTGAGTTGAATACAAGAATATATATACAACTCACTGACTCAGCATAACCTAAGAAGAATATACTATATTCATAGTCTTTATGTTAAGACATGAGATGAAATGACCATAAATGAATGATGCCTTTGGAAAGGGAAAAGACATTGAGAATATTGGCGGTCAAATTATTAAACAATTATCTTAATGTTTAATTAATAAAATCATCATCAATCTGAATTGAAATAATAACTTTTATGATATCATTGAGAAATAATGATAACCTTCGTAAAGTTTTTTATCAGCATGTTGATTGTTTGCAGTGTCCACATGAATGTACAAATTCATATGATTCTCTTTACGTTTAATGGGGGAGTTGGGTCATTGGAAGGAGTTTAAGGTAAACTTAATTGAGTATGGTAATGAAATGAATACGTGATCTACCTTTGTGCCACAGAAGGAATTTACGATTAAAAATGTCATACCAAGAGAATTTTTTCGTAAAGCACTATTAATCTAATGAATTAAAAGGTATTTAAAGGTAAAGGTAGTCGTATTTAACTTTAAATTTTGAAAAAAACATATGGCTTTTAATGTTTGCTTGTTGAGGCTATTTATTTTTTTAAAAAGTTTTGAATTTTTTGAATGCCTAAAGCAATGATAGATATTGGGCAATTAATTAATGATTAAGAGGCAAATCAATTGTTCTATGAGTGAATCTCGTAAGAGTAATAGTGAGGAGAAGGGAAGAATCTTTGACTCTTGTTGTGGACAAGTGGACAGCCTTGACTTCGTCACAAAGAAGAGTTCTTTAATAGTAATTAGGTCAGAATCATATGAAATGAGACTGGAGACGAAAAATATATTGTGAATGTCAGGGGCTTGAGAATTAAAATTTGAGTCCCTGACCTGCCTTCCCTCCTCCTAAGCAAAACCTCCAATCTTCTTCTTCGACTTGTTGGCTTAACTCCACCTCAAACCCTTCTCTTAAGTTGAGCTGCCGTGCAGGATTCACTTCATTCTTAACTTTACCCTTCGACGAAGAACACAAACACTTAGCATCTAATATATTCATTGTACTTACGTTATACGTCAGAAGTAAATTGTTCACATTATATTTTAGCTTTGATTTTCGGTACAAGTTAAATGAATATATAACAAATAATAAAAGTACCAAATATAAAATTTTCTATATTATAGATGTTCGTGTTCAACCAATAGTGTTCTTTTGCTTAATAGTCATATAAATTAATTTAGCTTCCTATTGTAATTTAAAAATTTCAATTATAAGTGTTATATAATTGAAATTTATATAAGTGTTATACTAGGAATAAAAGTGAACAATGGTTTTAATTAGTGCATTTTTGGCGAATCTTCTTTGTGCGTATTCCCCCCAATTGTGTTATCCGACATTTGAGCCTCCAACGGTGGGAGATACCGGGAGCATTTCATTCAGATCAAGTGCAGACGAATCCTTTCCACGAGAAGAATGGCCAGTTGTGAAAACGGAAATAGGAGAAGTCAAAGGTTACACGATGAAGACAATAGGAGGGAGGGACATACATGCATTTGACGGAATTCCTTTTGCTGAACCTCCAATTGGGGATTTACGATTCAGGGTATTTAACTCATTACTTGATTACTTTTACATATAAAAATATTAATTTTCCTTTAAAGTCTAAATATTTGTATGTAATTAAATTTAGAGTCCAGTGAAGAAAAGATCATGGAATGGCACATTGTTAACTCAAGGAGGGAGGAGACAAGATTGTATACAAATTGATCTTGCCAAATTTTATGCCATTTCTGGAGTTGAAGATTGTCTTTATATGTAAGAAAAAAATCATGTAATTAATTAATCATTCAACTAATTTGGTTTCATTTTTAAAGGAATGTTTATACTCCTGATGTGCCGCGAGGAAGAAACTCGAGTAATGACTTTCCTGTTTTTATATGGTTTTATGGAGGCGTAAGTACATGTTTTAAAATTATCAAAAATTATTATTTATCCTTAATACAAAAGGATTAAAATGATACATAAGATTGAGGAAAATTCATATTGTAATAAAATTCAAAGGTTTATTAAAATATCATTTTTATTAGGCTTACTTCTTTGGGAGTAAAGATCAATATGGTCCAGCTTATCTTCTTGAAAAGGACGTCATACTTGTCACTGGTGAATTTAGAAAACTTTTCAATTCAATTCTTATAAGAAATAGTCTGGTTAAATTGAAGACGTTTTTCATAGTGAATTACCGGCTTGGCGTCTTTGGATTTCTCAGCACTGGTGACGAGGCGAGTCCTGGAAATTGGGGATTGAAAGATCAAGCTATGGCTATGCAATGGGTATACCCATTTATAAATTATTTCCTGCATCGTGGCAAAAAATTACAATTAATTGTGACATTTTAAATGTTATTTTATAACGCTAATATTTTCAGGTTCATGACAATATCAAATACTTTGGTGGAGATGAGAACAAAGTCACTTTAATTGGACAAAGTGCTGGAGCTGCTTCAGTACATCTCCATATGCTTTCGAAAAAGACACGAGGTTGGAAATTCTTTATAATTTTTCTAATTACAAAATGCATCTAGTCAAGATAATTAGAAGTATTGTATAGATACCTACTATACCTCTTATGTACGGTTCGCATACATACATGTGTTGGAACATTTATTTAGCTTGGTATGTACTTAATGCAATTAGCGTTTACGCATGAAAGGGCAAAATGCACATGAATGAAAATTGAAATTACGAGTAATGTAATCATTTCAAGGAGAAGAGAATGCAGTTTGTAAAATTGCAATACGATTGTGATACGAAACATTTACTATCAAATACCTCTGATGATCAAAGTTTCAATACAAATCTAATGTTAATTGCCATTGTAAAAATTCAACCAGTTTTATTGAGAATTCAAGTTTAAGACTTGGTAAATAGTAGCGTGAACTTTAATTCTTAAGTTTGCAAATAGTTAAGTACCTACCTTATATTTTTTATAAGAACAATAATTTATGAGAAATGCTAGCATTTTGCATTTGTGTTGGCTGAAACTTAGGGCATTAATCAGTTTTAGAATATTTTATATTGTTCATACCTATGCTAAAGATACCTATAATTTCTTTAAATATTTACAATTAAGCAATCATGAGTAATCGTACTTGTAAATTAAGAATAAAAATTGGTAGTTGATTTATAACATTTTCATTTCAATGTCAGTGTTCCCTCCCCTTATTCTTGAACAAATATTTCATATTCATAATCATCTCATGCAAAGCTTATGTAAGGAAATATTAAACCATGTTTTTTTCTTTGAATATTTAAATTTCATCATTACCTATCTCTACGTCATGAATATATATCACGAATCAGGGAATTTAAAAAAATGCATTCATTTACCTTTGAATAATTTCTAGGATTGTTCCACTACGGGATTTCACAGAGTGCGAGTGCATTTTGTCCATGGGCAATCAACAAAGACCAATCACCAGTTGGGAGAAGAATCGCAAGACTTCTCAATTGTCCTTCACAGAATTCAACTCTGATGGTGGCGTGTCTTCGGACCATCCCTGCCTTGTCTCTCATGTCAGCCCAGCCAAAACTTTACGTATGCGAACAAAATCCCATTTTTTCCCATTCAACCAATTCTTGATTCTCTTACCATTTATAAATGATCTCTGAAAATTAATATTGCATTTATCTCCATTTTAATTAAGATTTTAATATTTTTGAATAATTAACTTATAGGAATGGATGGGCTTCCCTGCTGTAAGTTTTACTCCAACATTGGAGCCTGAAGGACCTGACGCTTTCATTACCGAGTCACCTGAAGCTTTGTATGCAAAGGGCGACGTGGCAAAAGTTCCTTGGATCACCGGTTTTGTCCCGGATGAAGGAAACATTTATAATATTCGTAAGTCATTTTAGCTTCTTCGCTGCTTCATTTAAGGTCTTCATAAATAATCCAATAGATTGTATTTTTCAATGAAGTGATGATGATCAACCCTATCGCTTACTTCACCTTCAATCGCGACTTTGAGAAGTTGGCTCCAATGACAATGAATTACAGAGGGATTGGGATTGATGAGATGAAGATGACGAAGAGAATTCGAAAACAATATTTTGGA
This sequence comes from Neelides sp. FZ-2019, assembly GCA_009869795.1. Classification (NCBI taxonomy): domain Eukaryota; kingdom Metazoa; phylum Arthropoda; class Collembola; order Neelipleona; family Neelidae; genus Neelides; species Neelides sp. FZ-2019. The sequence continues at coordinate 128,376 of VJMY01000131.1, forward strand.
GATAGAGATGTCAACTATAAGACTCTTAGAGAACATTCAAACGTGAGATAAAGCTTATTTAAGATCAGTTGTTGTTAAATAAAATTATTTAGATGAATCCAACTTGAAACTTGATGTTTTACATTGTTTTAATATATGTACACAAATTTTATGAAACGTTATACCCATGATATTATATTAGCATTTATAAAAAGAATGTCTAATGAGGTTTTGAGTTACATTTTGGTATTTTATAAAATGGAAATAACGATACTAACGAGCTAGCCCTTGAACTTGATGAGAAGAAAAGGAAAAGTGGTATATTGATAATTATTATGTTTTCATTATCCACTTTTTTAAGCTCATTCTCTGTATTTCAATCTTCGTGTGAACCTAGAAGTTTTTAATGATATGAGAAATAATTTAAAAAAATATGCTTTGAAGAAAAAACAATATTGAATTGTTTTTAGTCCTACTTCAATAAGCTCAAAAATTCTAGAAGTGTTAGAATGGAAGAATTTCTACAAGTCTCAAATATGGAATTCTTATAATTTTGGTAGACAAAAAATTATTGTGCATTATGCTCAAATGTATTATTTTCACAATTAATAGTTTTTGCGTTAAGCTAGGTTAGTATGACCAAAAGTTAGTAATTTGTGTTCTCATCAGATTTTCTGAAGTTCAACTTTCCTATTTCTTTCTTTCATCTAGTGTGACCTAATGATATGGGATATGGTACACATAATACATATCTGGTATTGGTATAGTGAACTTTAGGGAAGTTAGAGCATAAATGTGATAAATTCTCATTGTAGCATAATATGAGCAATTACATAAAAGCCTTTTAATGAGTCATCCTTCAAGATTGAGAAAAATAATGATGATTATATGCTTTAATAAATGATATATTTTATGTAATGTTTAGATGTACGGTGATCGTTATCTTCTCCAAGGAATTTATAGAGGAATGCAAGAGCACTCAAAAATTGCTCCGACATTTGGCTATTATTTCAATTACTATGGAAAATTCTCTATTCTTCAAAGGACCGGAATGACAAGACAAGAAGCTGGTGTCTCACATTTTGATGATGTACGTTTCACATTTCAACCTGTTCATTTTAATTTTGATGCATATGAGAGTGGAAATAAGAAACTGTAATTTCTAGGTAATCTACTTGTTCAACTCAAGTCAATTTCATCCTTCAATTGACTTTGGACAGCCCGAGTATTACATTTCAGAATTTCTAGTCGACCTTTGGTCCAACTTCGCATCTCTTGGGTATGTTATCTTTAATCTATGTTATATAAATTCACGATTAATTGGATCAATAATCTTCAAAAATTAAGTGCATTTAACTATTTTACATGTTTGGTGTTGATACATAAATGCAGAGAGCCTGTTCATACAAATGAAGTTGGTGACGAAGTGAGTTTTTGGCCTTCGATCGATCCGACAGAAGCCCAGAATGGAACAATGAAGATATTAGAAATCACTCAAAAGCCTAATATGATCACTTTTCCAAAGAATTACTTAAAAAGAATTCAATTCTGGGACTCACTCAATATCCCCGTCCAGTGAAAATCTTTTTAATTAAAAACTAATATGGAAAATCATAAACTACTCAAGTATTACTATTATACTGAACTGATAAAACTCCGTACACCTCTTTGTGCTTGTTCATTTTTATGTTTTGTTATTGTTTCTACTTTTTCATCATGTCAATTTCTCAAAGTCTCGAGGAACACATTAAAAAATGCATTATGTAAATATTACCCATTAATTAACTATGTAAGAAAAATGTGACCATAAATAATACTTACAAGCATTTTCTAATTGTTATATTTTTTGTTTATGAACTATAAGCCATAATAAACTATAAATTGTTGAATTTTTCAATGTTAATAAAATGACGTCGTGTTTTATTGTCATTATTTTTTTACAAGCGCAGGAGCCCTATATAAATTTTTCGCGATTAAATAATAAGCATGACAAAAAATTAACATGGTTTAAAAAAGTTTAAGTTGGATCATAGATCATATTTAAGAATGTCTTAAGGGTAAATGAACCTGCCTCAACATGAAGACAATTAAACAATGGATGAGGTTTGCAATAAAAAGTTGAAAGTTTGATGATTATTAACAATAAAATTTTGACTTCTGCCAAATAATTATATAAATGATGATTACGATCATTCAGACTTGAGAAGATATGGTAAATGTCTAACAAGCCGTATTTCAACTAAATTATCATGTAAAAATTGTGTTATGAGCTCTCAAGTTCTTAGAGATCTCTTAACATTATGAAGATGTAACAGCTCACATAATAGAGCAATTCACTAATTATTTTTTTACAATAAGCTCAAGAATGTAAAAAAATAAGATCATTTCAACTTTGTTCCTCGTAAATGACTAGTAATATTTAAAAAGAACTAAATAGCCTTTCGTTAATGCATAGAAAATCAAACACGAAACCTTCAATAAAGAATCATTTTGTTTGAACAAACTCATCATTTAAAACTTAAATGGTTTAATTATTTTATTTTTATAATTTAATAAATTATCTATTTGATTTATCGTATATATCGTAATACTTTACAATACGAAAAATTAATTAATTTAGCAACAATGAAGAATAATGAATCAATTAAAACAATTTTCCTTTTTTTTACAAAAAACTTCAGTGTTAAAAATTTTATTTTAAAGCGAATTAAATATTAAACATGTTTCGGATTTAGCCAAATAAAATTCATAAAGATTGGAAAAAATAAAGTTAAAATTAGTTAACCAGCATAAATATTTACATAAAATACAAACTATGTAATTGTATTAGAAGGTTGTTATTTCAGGCATCTAACTTATACCTACATAAACTAAAAATATATTTCTAAAGAAAAAAGGCGGAGTGAGTAATTTTGAAGTTAGGCAGTTTATTTTGGAGGAGGCGGTGGCGGATGTGCCATTTCTGGCGGTGGTGGTGGAGGATAAGCCCCATAACCTCCTTGTTGCCAATACATTCCTGGTGGTGGAGGTTGTACTGGAACAGGAGGTGGTGGTACAGGTGGAGGTGGTTGACAATTCCATCCTCCTCCTGCGCCGCCCCAAGACATTGGTGGATACTGGGGTGGATATCCCCATGCGTTGTTCATTCCCCCTCCAGTGGAAGAAGCCTTCATTTCTGGTGGAGGAACTGGTGCGCTCCAACCTCCTCCTACAACAAAATAACAACAATTGAATTAATATCTAAAATAAATCATTTAACGCAAAGTAATATTTAAAATCATTAATATACATTTATACTTTAGTAATAAAAATTATATGAGATCTGAAAATATAATTGTATTATACCCATTGGAGGAGGCGGTGGCTGAGCTACTTGAGTCGGTGCTGGTGGTGGCGGTGGTGGCATTATGGATTTTGGTGGTCCTTGTGAATGTGAGTCCTTCCATCCTCCACCACCTGAACTACTGTGTGAGTGCGATGAGCCATGCGATCCATGTGAAGATGAGAAAGATCGCTTTTCAGGTGGTGTGGCTTCGCCAAGTTCTGCCATCAGAGACATGTACTCTTCGTCTATCTTTGCCTTTTCATTTGCATCAAAAGCTGGCGGTCCGCCTTGCCCAGGACGTTTCATCCTACAAGAATGTTATATTACAAATGTGTTCTAAAGGGTTTTTGCATTGGTTTTAATTTATAAAGTTACCTGCAATCCCTGCTAATATGCCCAGCTCCACCACAAACCGTGCAAATAACGTTATTTGTCACATTTGGTTTATCAGGACAATGCCAAGTTCTGTGAGCTGTGGAACCACAATTGGAACATTTTGGTCCTTCTCCTTCCCTCAACGTTCCGTTCAACAAAGCAAGTTCCCTTAAAACAAATAATAATTATTATAGAAAAGAATTGGAAAGATTTAATAATTTTTTCACTCATTTTAATTAAAATAATAAAACCTATGAATGCTTAATTACCTCAATTGATTTTTTCTCAAATCATTTTGACTTTCAGGCATATCAATCCCTTGTCGAACAATATCTTTAATCTTGTCACAAGCCTTCTTGACACTTTCAGGGTTATTGCTTGTAACATAGGCATGAAGGGGTTCGTCTTCGCCGGGTAGTGGATGCCCAGCTTTTCCTCCAACTTTCCCTTCTTTCACTGACCCCTTGCCTCGAATAATGATCTTGGCCCCAGTATCTTTTTCAAGTCCTTTCAACGTATTTCCTCTTGGTCCAATGAGAAGGCCAACGAAGTTAATTTCAGGATGTTCTTCTTGAGGAATTGGAACTCGATCCACAATCTTGATGATGGGAGCCCTAAAACCGTTATAAAATAAATTAAATTAATATGAATTTTATGCTATTTTTGTGTAATGTTTGAATAAATGAAAAATCCACAAACCTGTAGTCCATGGGTGGTTTGTACTCAGGATTCAATTTTTGCAAATTTTGGATGAGCCGATGACGTTCTTCCTCAAGCTTCTTCCTCGTCCTGTACTCCCTCGTGTTCAGTCGCTTGCCATCAGCTCCATAAATGGGCTCCGGAGACGGCGACCTGCGAAATAAAAAAAGGGACCACACGTGGAGACCTTGAGACATCCGCCGCTTCAATTCTTATAATTGTCTCGAGAGGAGACGTGTGTGGTGACGACTGGAGACGGGGGGGAAATTTACGATTAGCCGGGTAGTAACCTGTCGTCAGGATTGGGCGGAATACCCAAGTCCCCAGTCCGAAGCTTCCGGGTCAGCTCTTCGATTTGAAGTTGGGCTGTGAAGTTTGGGAGTTAAGATTTAATTAATTTTATCCTCCATTTTGTCCCTACTACCTCCACTATCCACATTTGTCTCTGTCTCTGGCCTCATTCTTTGATCCTCATTTTCTCCGCAGATCTTTTTTTTTTTTACTAGACTGCCGATTCGCTAGGCTTGTATGAAATACCAAAACTTTAAACGGTTAAAAGCAATAAAATTAGAATTCATCAGATTAAAAGATTTTAATGTATGATAATTAGACATTAAAAATTATTTTTGATTTAAGATGCTGCAAAAAAGGATCATTATTTAGCCGTGATGAGACGTCATTAATTTACAATAAATTTAAAATAATTAAGTAAATAAATATGTTCGTTTAAATTAATTATTCATTATTATATTATGTAAATTCCTTCATTTAGATAATTTCAACATTATAAGAATCTTCATATTTGATTAGATTAAAAATTGAATCAGATTAGTATCATGATGATAAAAAATATAATTAGGATTAGACACATGAACTCAATTAAAAATTTGAAAGATTTAATTAGAAGGAGAAAGAAGAAAAACATCTTACATATATAAGCTTCTTGTTGAGTCGGAGGAAGATCAGATGGTAGAATTGTTGGCATTCCAGGAATCACCGCCTTCTCGTTCTCCGTTCCCATCCATCTTGACCTTCGCTTCTTCTTTCGACCGCGATCCTCAAACGACTCATTGCTATCTAAAAAGGACAAGATTAAATGTAAATTAATCGAAGAGATTAATCGAATAATTAACTGAGAGATTATCGATATAAGAGAGTGCGATTGTCATTGATAGTCATTCGAAATGTGTCAAAATAATGAAAAATTTCAATGTAAATATTTATTTAACTTACTACTGTCATCATTATCTCTCTTGTAGCTTCCTCCTCCTACGTTTCCACCTCCACCAGTATGTTCTGTTCTTCTGATAGAATGTGCAGCGGAATTGTCAGGAAAGTTTGGGAAAGATTTGAACTGTTGCTGCTGAGCGTATTCTTGAGGGCCTTGTCCAAATCGGGATATTGGAGCATTTGAATGGGAGCTCGAAGATGAGAATTGAGAAAAGTGTCCTGAGGAGGCTGAGGAGCCATGGTTGTAATCATGCCCAGAGTCTGATCTGTCCGATGCTGATGACCCTCCCAAATAAGATGGTTTAAGAAGTGAACCCCCTGACCCGCCGAAGTGTTTCGGTGGGCTCCCTGAATAATTGGGAGGTGGTCGACCTAAAGGAACTTTATTGGCGTCTGTCACTCTTTCTCGTCTCTCCATTTCTGAAACAAAAAAATCATTTTATAATCAATCAGTTCATTATTTAATATTTTAAAAATAAATGGTAAATTCTTGCCTTTGTCAAATCTGGAATAATTTCTTTCAAATTAAAAATCTTATCAGATTGGATTTGTTAAGTGTATTGTGTTATAAAGTATATTTACGGTAATACTCAATAGAAATTTCAACAATTGCTAACTCTCTTGATAAAGGATGTAAAAAAATGTTAGAACAAATGACTTAATTGCAATTAGGTTATTATTAAATTAAATTTTATTGTTCGTCAGGGAACATTTTTGGATAGGGAAAATACAGAGCTGGCAGAGTTGTCTTGTCGGGCTTTCATTCTCCCTTCTTGAGCATATAGGATAGAGGACGCAGATCCGCCTACTTTACAACCCGCATATATTCGAATTTTACATCTCGTGTGGGCAAATAAGGCAATTTTACAATTTTGCAGAATTCTACCGAAAAGATCAAAATTTCTCATCTTCTTTGGCTTTTGTAATTTCTAAAATTTTAGAAATTCTACCAAAATCTCAACTAATAAATCTCATTCATTAGTAATTATCCTTTTATCAAGATGAGTTCTCAAGCCATGCCAGGAGTTGAGAAGATACCCGTCGATTTAGAGTTGAAAAAGGTATTTTTATTCATCATTGTTTTATATGGAAAATTTTCATTTCTCACTTAATATTTATTATGGAACATGTAAATGAAATACATAAAAATATTATAGAGTAATAAAAATGTCTAATTTCTCTCACTGTATGCGCGTATATAATGCTTATTTAATTTCTGTAATAGGCTTTCGTTGAACTGCAGCAGAAGATGATCGACACAAGTCAAAAATTGAAAATCTCTGATTCTCAAATGGAAGGTATCAAGAGGAATATTCTTCACAAGCAACTCACCGACAAAGAAATTGGAGTAAGGAAAATACTCGATAATAATATTAAACAATTGATGAGCCTTATTAAACTATAATAATTTTTATATATAAATTGACTTATTTCAGGCGCTTCCTGTTGAGACGAAGGTATATCAAGGAGTTGGAAGATGTTTCGTCACGTCTTCGATCCCAGAAGTACGAAGTTCGATAGGGAAAACAATCGGCGATTTAAATGAAAAGATCAAAGTATTCGAGGCGAACAAAGATTTTTTGGAAAAGGACATCAAGAACAGTGAGAATTCACTCCGTGAACTCGTGGCTCAGAAGAAAAACGCATTATAACTTTAAGAACAAAATCGCTGTCTGGTTGATGAATAAAATCATTTTTAATTTACAAATAAAGCTATAAATTTTTTAATCATAACGTAAATTATTACTATTAATAATTACTTCATATATATCATACATGAACTATGCCACAAAAGATCATTAAAATGTTGAATTATATCAAGTTAAGCATTCATATTTAATATGTTTAAGGTTTAGTAACTGTTGATCATTGATCTTCTGAGGTACAAAAATTATTTCTTATAAACATTTTATAGCATGAAACTAAAAGACAACTTGCATATATATGTTAGGATCACAACCCGAAAACGGCCATTGGCCGTTTAAAACGACCACAACTAGGTGAGAGCTAGTCAAAATTGCCAGACCCCGAAATCACATTTAAGTAATGAACAAAATAAGTTAGATACTGTAAGGGTATGTTTAATAAAGTTCAATTATCTTAGGTTAGGTTAGGTTAAGTCAAAGGTCAAATGCATTTAGTAAAATTAAGCCTTGATTGTACATTACCAATATACGATTTCGGCATTTGGCAATTTTGACTAGCTCTCACCTAGTTGTGGTCGTTTTAAACGGCCAATGGCCGTTTTCGGGTTTTGATCCTAACATACTTATGAGCGTAAACAGTTTCGTTACATTTAAAAGTCATTCATTATTTTTTTCAAACTTACCTTACTTTAACTTTTACTCAAGAATACTTAATTAAACTCTCAATTTGGAGAGTCGCGTCGGTGTGAGAGTAAACTATGATTTGATAAACAGCCACACGTTCACCGGTTCACAATTCACCACCTCAACACAAGATATGTATTCCTCATGGTTATGCCTATGCTATGTTGCTTGGTGAAATTGGCTCGGAATTTACTTTTCTGAGAATCTGAAGTTCTGAAGGAATTGGGAATCCTGTCGTGATTCCTCCACACTGCGCACTGTTCACTTTTTTAGCTCATAAAAGTTTTTGTGTTAAAATTCATTCCCCAAATGCATAAAAACGAAAACGAATATATGAAAACGAATTTCATATATTAGAATAATAATTTGATTCACAAATCTAATTGAAGTTTAGCAAACGTGATATTCAAAATAATTTAAAATCATTGTATCGTGCAGCATAGCATGTCGAGTAAAAAAGATTACGTAATTGCAGAGGTATTGTTTTATCGCTTGTTTATTTTATAAAATTTAATTCCTAAATCTTTAATGACAATAATTATTTTTAAAACTTTCAAGGTTCCTGTTTGCCTCACAAAAGCATATGACGGTAAAGTTTTTCTACTTCAACAACCACTTAAACCAGCATTTGGAAAATTGGAAATGAATGACGTTGTTTCAGTAAATTACTTATTGATCATTATCATTAATATTTGATTATTTGGAACTTTAACGGAAACTTTAAATATTTGAATTGGCTATACAAGATATGCTTATAACAATTATTTACTTTCAGGTTCGAGTTAAACCTGAACAACTGAGACTTCAGATTACACTTGATGTTGACACGAACTCAAAATATTATGACAAATCAAGAGAAGCAGAATTTGCACAGGAGGGTGAATCAAGGAAATCGAAGTAATTTTTTAATTAAACTACAAAATTAATGTGATTATATTTAAAGTATGAAGTATGACTACAATGAATAACAATTTTTATTCTTTTATTTGATTATCAAATTATTATTTTGCTTATAATAGAGGTCTCGAGACAAGGTGTTTGGAAGCAATCCGGTTTCCAAAATTATCAAAAAGTCCACGTTATGTAATGCTTGTTGTAAAAGAAGAAAAAATTCAACTTGTTCATTTAACTGACATTCTTCAGCTCCGACCAGCATTTCATTATCTGAACAATAAAGAGAACAAGAGCGATGGTGATAATCAGATATGAGAGTATAATTTTTTTAAATCAATTAATTAATATTTCATTTCTCATTTTTTGATAAATAGATGAAGAGGATGTGATTGAAGCTCAAAAAGTCACTGTTAAATTTACTCGCGGTCAACCACCTTTGCGTGGGGCCAAACATCAAGCATACACCAGGAGAAGAGATGAAGAAGAACCGTGGGTGGATCTCTCCTTTGATCCAAACGATCATTTGGTCAAAGATAAACTTTTTACCCATTCCGCAGATAATGAAACGCCTTTCTATGTACTTAGCCGATTAAATTATCTCGAGCTGCTCTTTAAAAAGCAAACAGATATTCCTAAAATTTTTAAAAGGGAAAAGGAGTCTTCACCAGAAACACCTTAGTGATAATTTTAAAATGATTTTCATATTCAGATTTATATACCAAAATTCGATAAAATATAATTTATTTACAAATTAATGCTCAAATAAAATACTATTAAAAATTATTGCCTCTCTATATCTTCATTACAATTCTAAGGTTTAAACATTAATCTTTATTCTACAAGTCATATAACAAAAGAGTGAAAAACTAAACTCATATTTCATATGCCAAAAGTTAATAGTTAATACGGGCGGGTCGCTTTTATGAAAAACATGAAAAAATATGAGAGTAATAACAAGATCATGACCGTTATTTAATAATAGTAAGAGCAAGCTCAATCAGTCGAGGAAATAAGGTTGACCATTCTTCTCCCTTCGTCTCGTCAGTATCTCGACGCCAGTGTCAGTTACGAGCAACGTCTCTTCGAACTGTGCAGAATGTTTTCCATCTTGGGTCACTGCAGTCCAATCGTCCGGCCATTGCTCGTCCCTCCAAGTTCCTTCAGAGATCATTGGCTCTATAGTGAAGCAATGCCCTGGCTTCATCACTCCAACAGCTTTGTTTTCTAAAAAATATTATTTTTAAATTATTGAACTTCCAAATCTCACTAATTTAACTAATCACATTCCTGATTGTATTTTAATATACTTCCATAATGTGGGATGCTAGGAGCAGTATGAAAGAGACGATGAATCCCATGACCGCAGTAACTTCTTACTACTGAATACCCATTTCCCTGGGCGTGTTTTTGAATCACAGTTCCAATGTCGCGATATTTCACACCCGGTTTAACTGTTGTGTTTAAAATACATTTTTATTTCAAAAACGAATATATTTAAAAATCAAATTCAATAGAGAAATGTAAATACTATTTTATATCAAAAAGAAATTACAAACCCATTTCTATAGCCTTTTGAAGGCACTCCCAGGTCGTGCGAACAAGCTTTGCTGGCTCAGGAGCAACCTCGCCGATCAGAAACGTTTCGTTCAAATCTCCGTGAAATCCACGATGATACACAGTGACGTCAACTATATTTTACACATTAAAGCTCATTTCAATTATCACCCACAATATGTAAAAAGTGATCATACCATTGCAAATGTCTCCATTTCTCAGTGGACGCATATCTGGTATTCCATGGCAAATGACCTCGTTGACGGAAGTGCAACATGACTTAGGAAACTGGTAATAGTTCAACGGACTCGGGTAACAGTTCCTCTCAATGCATGCTTCATGGACTATCCGATCAATTTCATCAGTTGTTACGCCGGGACCGATCGCTTTGGCCGCCTCGTCAAGAACTTCCCTTCCAAGCCGTCCGACCAATCGCATTTCTTCCAAATCCTCTTCGCACAAGACTTTTATATTCGAAGTTCCTCGAAGAGCCAATTCACTTGTTGGTCTTCCATCAGCATTTTCACCATAGTCAGGATGCATAATTGACTTCGGAACAAAGCGCTTTGGACTCTTTTGATAAGGTCTTAGGGAACCTGTGAACCGAAAATTTGGCCAGGGGTGATACGATGATTCCCCATTGAGTGCATTGAGAAGAGTTAAGTTGGATCTCGTCGTCGGTCCCTTTTCCTCTTCTATTGGAAAAATCAACACGTCGGTTAAAAATTGAATATAAAATTTTGAATATTCAATGTTTAATAATTATTGTACTATTAATTGAAATTGCTCTTACTCATTGCACTCTTGTGAACTGATTTATGGGAAGCCCAGCTTTTCTTGAAGCATTCCTATATAGAACAAAAGTGAGTTATTAAGCAAAATATAAATGCTTAAATTGTTTCCTTTGTTTAATAAGGTAATTTTAGTGAATATAAACCTGAGAACAGAAATAAGAATTTAGGAGCCCGAGTTTGATACAAGTTGGACACTTTAATGTCGCAGACGCTGAACAACCTTCAGTGAAGCAAGTTTTGGCTGATGTATCATCTTGTTCATGAGTATTGTTTGACATTATAAGAAATTAATTCAATATTTTAGACAAATTGTAAGAAAGAATAAGAAGTTCCGAAAATGCCTTATAAAATATTACAGAGCTTTGGATGCTCGAATAGAAAAGAGTCAAGATAAAGGAAAATGAAGAAGATAAGAAATATGTAAACTATTAATATTCGATAATGGAGATTTCAAGATAAAATGAATCAATTAGAAAAGATCGAGTCGGCTTTTGATTTGAATTCACGTAATTCATGAATCATGATGGTATTCAAGGACGAGATTATTGGCTGTTCTTTCTCACAAAAGGCAGAGTTCAGTCGCCGGTTAAGAAATCTCTCAGAAAATAATAAAGGTAAGTACATGGAGTTGAGAAGCATCTTGATTCCTTCCGTACCGTTCGAACAGTGACGGTTAAGAACGCGTTCTTAACAGAGTTTTTGACTTAATATTAACTAATGAGTAATTAGGTATGACCTAATGACCTTCCATTTCTATTTATGATGAACAAGTCCCTCATAATTCGCAATTCATAAAAATGAGCCCTTTTAGTAATAAATAATAGTTTTAGGACTAACCTCAATTCTTTTATTCTTTTATTATCATAGAATGGACAGATACAATAATTAAAAATTAAAATAAAGATTTTATTAATTAAAATTTTGAATAATAAAAATGTGAATAAGTAATGTAGATGCTTATTTCATAAGGGAGCATACACAAAGGACGTACCCCTATAGGGGGATCTAGATTAAGGTGACGAAATGTGACGATGGGGGGTGTTTGAAATAGGTGACCTCACTTTTTCAAAACACTCAAAATTACTAATATTTAATTAATATTTTTGAATAAAAATAATAGTCACTTTTTGAGAAAATGGCAGTTTGATAAAACCTAAACAGTTTCTTCCTGGCTCCAGAAATTCAAATAGTAGAGGGTTTAATTCATATATATCAATTTAATTAAATATGGAACCGAATAAATTGTATAATTTATTGTATGCAAAGTAGAAAGAAGCTCATATTTATTCTTCAGGTAATAAAAAATTATATAATCACAGGCAAAATACATTTATATAAATATGTCATTTTTCCCTATCTCCTATTCCCTTCTATCTCCCCTCTCCACAATTATAAATGGGTGATCTCCCAGGGGGGGGGGGGTCTCAAAAGGCGACGATGTATGACA